>JALQPE010000838.1:0-34702 GCA_030407315.1 Asparagopsis taxiformis
CGGGGACGTTACGAACAGTGTTTACACTGTAAAGCGATGCCATCGTGGCCATATAGGTATTGGCATCGTGCCGGGAGGGAAAGGGGACAATACATCGATCGAGCAACGGCTCTAGTCTACGACTGACTTCTACGTTTTACGTTACGTTTGCCTAACGAGGCTTCGTCTCCGTCGAGCTGCGTACTCCCTACCCATCGCCGCACGTAAGGCTGATTGCGTGTAGTGCCTCCGGGCTTGGTTGAGAGCGCCTCCGGTGACGTACCACCTCGTTTGCTAACGTAATCCTCGCGTGGATTGTTGCGTCGTGACGCTCGTGTCTACTCGCTAACCACTCTACCTTCTACCGTTCTAACAATACAGTCAAACACCAGCGGGTGGACTGCTCGTTTCGTTTCGTAAGGACAGCGTGTCCACTGCTCGTACCACAGCTACGTCTAACGAACTATCGTTCCACACTGGTCTCTCGACCTAGAAGTTGCTACGAGCATAACGACAACCAACGAGGTTGAGCTCTTTTACGTTAACGAAAAGCTACGTGCTACAGACGACGGTCTATGAATTACGCTGTGTCGAATTCCAGCGCGTCGCCAGGCAACCGTTGCCAACGTCAGCGGACGCCGAAGCCGACGTGGCCTTGTCAGCAGAAGCGATCTTCGCGACTGATCGATCTATCCCGCCGGATATCGAGGCGATCGGCCAGCTACCACGTACGGTAAGCCCGTTTGAGTCCGTGAGTATGGACCCCGCAACGCGCGGTCAGCTCAACGAAGGGAACGTGACTCCCACGGCACTACGTGTAGTGTACGAAGACCTTCGAGGTCACATCGAAAGGGCGAGCGACGCGGCCGTCGACGAAGCCGTAAGGCAGAGACTCGGAGTCTCGGAGCGCGAAGCTCGTGCGTTACGTGAACGCTCAGCGACCCTCGAACGGGAAAACGAAGATTTACGAAACCGCCTCTCCGCCGTGGAGGGAAGACTCGACTCGTTTGTCGTAGTATTCAACGAAATCGTCGCCGGACGTTCCGCTCCGCCGAGCGGAAGCGATCCGAATTACGAAGGCTCGCGCGCCTATAACTCGCAATCCTCCCCGGCCGTTCCGGGAGGATACCCACCAACACCCGTCCGACGACCCCGACAACGTACGGAAGGGGGCGACAGTGCAACGAGCCATCGCCAACCCCGACGAGACGCCACGAAGGCAATTACGTTTTAACGATACGCCAGACCACGCGCGGTCGGCGGACGCAGCACGAGCTGCGCAATTCGATACGAGAGCTCCCCCGCCACGTGAGACGTACATTCCGTGGCTGGGTACGTTCGGCACGACGGACACGCGAGTCCACGAAAACGAACGTGCCGACGCGGTACGCTTACCAGGGAACGCCCTCGGACCCGTTTGCCACGCGTTGGCAGAGCACACGACAATGCTCGACGCATTTGCGAACGTGGTGTCGTACCGCATGTACCGACTTAACGATGTACGTGAACATCTCTACGTGAACGAGAGTCAAAGCGTACATAAGCTCAAACGTGAGCTGGAGGGACTTTTTCCCTACGTTAAAGCCGTTCTCCGGCCGGAATCCGATTACGTTGCTCGGATTCCTCGCCCAAATACGTGATGGGTTCAGCACACTCGGAGTGTGCGAGGGAGTGGCAGTACGTGCGCTGCACTTCTTCCTCGAAGGGGACGCCCGACGGTTCTACGATTCCCAGTGTACGACTGTGTGATCACGACTGATCCGACGAAGAGGTTCTCGTGGCCTCACGTAATCAACGCGTTGATCAAACGATACCTGCAAGACGACGTGCTGCAGGAGGCCTACGAAAAGGTCACGATGATCACGCAGAGTCCTAACGAGGACGAGAATCAGTACGCTGATAGACTCGACACCCCACGCGGGCGTGTAACTACGTGTTTACGGATCGACTCCTCGTTCACCACTACGTACGTGGTTTGCTGCCCTCGACGCGGGCAGCCGTGACGGAACGACTCCGGTCACTCCCCGAACGAGAGAGGAACGACCTCACCGTTGTGAGACGATTGGCGACGGCCGAAGGAACGACCTTCCGTGCACGTACGGCAGCTGTCGCGTCAGCCGCGAAACCGAAAGTGCGGTTTCCGGTGAAGCCTACGTTGGCTATTTCCGACCACGAGTCGAGGAAGTTCGCGGACTACGATGAGTCCGCGTACTTACGTAATGAACGGGCTAGCGAGCCCAGTTACCACGATGGTAACCCGAACGTCCCCGCGAGGGATGATGACGACGTGTCGCTCGCCGCGGCTCACGTTGCCGAGAATTTAGAGGCGATCCTCTTCACGAACGGGCCGCCGCCCAACGATACGAAAACGGCAAACGAAAAGCCGGACGAGCTCGAAGCTCGATTGAACCGTCCATGCGAGGACGTGCCGAAGCTCACGAGCGAGCAGACCAATTGGCACTCGCTGCACTCCGTAATCCCGAATGATTACTGGACGCTGTCGTGTTGGTCATGCCGCGAAGATGGCCACTCGACGTTTACGTGTCCGCGTCTGACGCCAGATCAACGGATCTTTTTCGCGTACAAGTACTACCTCTTCCACGTGAAGAGCAACCCACGTCAGGCTGAGTACTTCCGCCAACGAATGGCCAAACGTAACCAGGAACGACCTGGTGAGCGAGGGAACGTGAACCCGCGGAGGTACGGCACGCCGCCTACGATACTCCGAAACCCCAATCGTGACGGGGGAGGCCCTTCGACAGGCGCCGCGGCGACTTTCGTAATGACCGACGTGACCCCCGCCCGTGGGCGAACGAACGAAATGGCCAGCGTAATGGCCGCAGCGGAGGAGTCTACGTGACGACCTCCGCTGACGAAACACCACTCGAGGTGAAACGAGTCACGATGACGAACGAGCTTCGTGGGCTCACGACGACGACGTGTCGAACGGCCTCGCGCCGGAAAACGACCAGGCGATGTAGGTCACGAGCCACCCACATCGCCTGAACCCTTACGTGAAAGGGGGACGACCGACGTCGATGATTGGTCCTCCGCAGGCTCACCGATGAACGAGAGTTACGTAAAGCTCACGGCCGCGAAGGCCAACTCGAGTCACACGACACCCGACGTGGGGAAGAAACGAAGTCCGACGGGACGAACGAACCTCACACGAAGAGGAAGCCTCGCAGACGAGCGAGACGCGCTACCCGGAAGCACGACGCTTCCGAGCGCGAGAAAGCCAAGCACGCGGCTTATACGAAGCGTGTCGACGCAAAAGAAGCCATACGGGCTCACACGGTGAAGCGACGAACCGCTAGCGAAGACGTAGACCGCGCGCCGGTCAGGACCGAACCGTTGGTCCTCGACGGGCATACGTGCCTACTTGCGTCGAAGCATTATATCGTGTCCGGAACGATCGGACTAGACCTCAACGTGATGAGGGCGATTACCATCGCGATGGATACGTGCAGCGGCTACAACAACTTGATACGAACAAGTTTACTACCCTACGACTGGGTCGACCGCTGTCTACGTGACGAAGAGCTACCGAAGCTCGGAGACGCCAACGGGCGACGTTTGCCTATCGAAGGCGCCATCCTGCTTCGTGTCAGGTTGGGAACTCGCTGTTCCGCGTAAAATTCTTCGTAGCCAACACGCTGGCTGTTCCCGTTATAATGGGCACGTCGTTCATGTCGAAGCATGTCGATGCTATACGCTGTCGAGCGCAGACAATCGACCTCCATCGGGGGGATACGATACCCATTATCGCGGAGGGCGATACGACGACTCCGTACGAGGAGGGGGAAGAGACGAATCCAAACGTGGACGTGGACCCCGAAACGCCGCGAGCGTAACGCGGCCTCGAATCGGCCGAGCCGAACGTTCTCGGTTCGCCTGACGAAGTACACGCGTGTACCGGCGATGTCGCAACGGACCGTCAACGTGACGACGGATGCGACCGGACTCGTGTTCCTCGAACCGAAAGCGTCGGTGCAATTCCGGCATGGGCTGCGCATAGCCAACGGAGTGGTCGACGTAGGACCGAGAGAGACGTTCTCTATTATCGTGTCGAACTTCACGAAGAAGGACCGCGAATTGCCGAAAGGCGCGACGATTGCGTACGCGGTACGCTCCCCGTTGGGAATCGTCCCACTCAAGCGTGAGGGCGGCGAAGCCCTCGCGAAGGTTTTGAACCTACCGCTAGTCGACGCGACGACGCGGACTACGAACGGGTTGGGCGACGAAACGCCAGACCCGTTGGTCAACGAAAAGGGGAACGACCCCACCAAGAATTGGCAGTCGACAATCGATTTGTCGCACCTCGACGACGAGGATTTACGAAAGCGCATCAACGAGATGCTAGCCACACATTCGTCAATGTGGACGAGCGGACGCCTCGGCGAAATCAATGCTACGGAGCATCGAATCGAACTCGAACCGGGCACGCGGCCCATACGTTCAATGCCCTATCGACAGGGTCCGGCTCTACGTACGATAGCCGAGGAGCAGATCACGAAGATGCTCAACGAAGGGGTTATCGAACCCGCGTCCAGCGAATGGGCGTCACCAATCGTGTTGGTGCCGAAGAAGGACGGATCCTTACGTTTCTGTGTCGACTACAGGCGTTTGAACGCGAAAACGATCGCCGATTCGTACCCACTTCCTCGTATGGAAGATCGTCTAGACTCGCTGGGCGACGCAGCCATCTTCACGACACTGACTGTAACGCCGGTTACTGGCAAGTGCCCGTCTCCGCCGAGGACCGTGATAAGACAACGTTTACGTCTTTCATGGGAACGTATCGCTACGTGCGAATGCCATTTGGGCTACGAAATGCCCCCGCTACGTTTCAGCGGACGTTGGACATAATCCTCTCCGGAGTACGTTGGCAATCGTGCCTTGTTTACTTAGACGACGTAATCGTCTTTTCGAAAGACCTCGAGTCTCACCTGGGTCACGTTGACCAGGTGCTTTCCCTGCTACGCGCAGCAGGAGTAACGTTAAAGCTCACGAAGTGCTCGTTCTTTCAACCACGAGTTGACTACCTGGGGCACGTGATTACCCCAGGGAAGCTGCACGTCGCAGCTCGGAACAAGGAAGCCTTTCGTACGGCTACGTTCCCGCGAGACAAGACGCAATGTCGATCGTTTTTGGGCGCGGCCAACGTTTACCGCCGTTTCGTAAAGGCGTATGCCGAGATCGCTCGGCCACTCAACACGATGTTGAAGAAGGACGCTTCCCCCGATTGGACGAATCCAACTGACGCGCAAACGAATGCGTTCGAAACGTTGAAGACAATACTGGTGTCGCCACCAGTATTGCACCTTCCGAAGGCGGGACGTCCGTTCATGATCGATACCGACGCGTCGGCGTATCAGCTGGGAGCTACGTTGCTCCAGCAGCAAACGAAGATAAGCCCAACGAATGGGTGCCGATTGGGTACTGGTCGAAGACCCTTAACGAAACCGAACGCGGTTACTCGGCGACCGAGCGCGAGTGCTACTCCGTCGTCTGGGCGATAACGTCGCTCCGACCCTACGTAGAGGGTCAGCGGTTCACCGTACGTACGGACCACGAAGCCTTACGTTGGCTGATGACGTTGACGGACGCGTCCGGACGACTACTACGATGGAGGCTACGCGTTGCCGAATTCGATTTCGAAGTTACGTACAGGCCTGGGCGCGTGCACCAGGTACCTGACGCTTTATCACGTGTGATATCTACGTATGACGACGGTCGACCCGTCGACGATGACGTACCATCGTACGGGGACGCGGTCCTCGTGACGACTCGCAGTCGTCGACAACCCACACGAAATGGGCAAGGACGAACGACGTCCGTACGTAAAAAGGCAACGAATGCCAGGGGTCACGACGACCCGTCGAACGAGACTCGTGACGAACGAACACCAGCCACGACGGCTGGCAACGATGGGACTCGAGTTCAACCGCGACGCGTCGCTCGATGACGTTCTCGACGAGGAACCGGATTTCCTCGACGAACAGCGCGCTGCTGAAGACGATTCGGCACGCGTGCCACCAGCTGACGTTCAGCTTCCCATTACGAGGGACGAGCTTATCGAAGCTCAACGCGAGGACGCGTTCTGTCAAACGATACTGACACGACAGTCCGAGACGCAGGACGCTGCATTCTTCGAAGGCCACGATGGCCTACTCCGACGCCGGAACCCTCACGACGAGGAACGTACACAAATCGTTGTGCCGGCTTCGTTACGGCCGCGGCTGCTGGAGTTAACGCACCACCACGTCCTCGCTGGACATCCCGGACAAACACGTATGTACTACACCCTACGGAGGACGTACTACTGGCCCGCGATGGCCGCCGACATCCACGCAACGGTACGAAACTGCGTTGGATGTGCGAAGAACCGCGTGAAGCTTCGCAAACGGACGAACCCGTTACGTTTATTTCCGGCTACGGAGCCGTTGCGAGACCTATGTATCGACATACTAGGTCCGCTTACGAAGACCACGCGTGGTAACCGATTTATTCTCGTGATAACGGACCGCTTCACGAAGCTGACTAGAGTCGTACCTCTACGTAATATCGATTCCGCCAACGTGGCGAGTGCGTTCGTCAACGCGTGGGTCTTCTCGTATGGACCCCCACGGACGCTCATAAGCGACAACGGAAAGCAGTTCGCTGCTAAGTTCTTCCAGCGCGTTTGCAACGAGATTGGCGTAACGAACGTCTTTACGTCGACGTACCACCCCCAAACGAACGGGCAGGTGGAGCGCTACAACAGGACGATCCTGGCGATGCTGCGCAATTACGTGAACGAAAACCAGAACGACTGGGATCGATACGCATCGGCGTTAACGTTTGCGTACAACACGCATGTGCATTCGAGCACGGGCACGACGCCCTTCGATTTGATTCTCACGAATCCACCGCCACCGTTGGCGCTACACACGTCGGTAACGAACCGCGAACTACCCGATGGGGGAGGGCGAGCCACTTACGTTCGTGAGCTCGCCACAACGATGGATAACGCGTATCGAACGCTGAAGGCCGCGCAGGCACGTTATAAACGAAATTTCGACAAACGAGTCCGTGTCTCGAATCGAAACATCCGCGCGGGAGAATACGTATTCATCGACCCGACGGACGGGACCACGAAGGGCACGAAGCTCGGCAACCACGCGTTGGGACCGTTCCGCGTACTACGTAACGACGTACGTACGTTCGTCATCCAACGAGGAGACGTAGTTGAACGTGTCAACTCGGACCGCGTTGCGTACGCGCCAACGCCGGCGAACGCGCCCCCGCCGGAGCCATACGATGCCACCGAGGCAGACCTCGACAAGAACCGCGACGGTCCGGCGTATGTAGTAGACGACCTACTCAACCACCGTGTGAACGAGGACGGAACGTTAGACTTCCTCGTGAAGTGGGTCGGGTATCGTACCCCTACGTGGGAGTCCCGCCGGAACGTATCTGAAGAGAGCGTCTCTCGATACTTCGCACGCGTGCGACGAGCAACAACGTGAAAGGCCACGACGGCCCCCGAAAACGCACGAGCGTCGGGTTAAGCGCACGCGTGCGCGACGTTGCACGATGCAACAAACGAAGGCGACGAGCCGCACGAACGAGAAGCGAAGGCACAACGAGTGGCCGGGACGTCCACCCTTGCGTTGGGGGGGCGCGATGCGTGCTAGAGCCGTCGCTCTTTTCGTTTTCGACACCATACGTTGGTGGAGGCACGAGCGCCAACGAAAGATTGGACGACGAGTCCACGCGCGGACGATTCACACGATGTGAAGAGCCACGACTGGCTCGACAGTGTTGACCGTCCCACGGGCAAAGGTGACGACACCACGGGCCACGGACGGACAACACGTCAGATTTTTCGCGCGAAAAATTATACTTGGGCCAGCGGGCCATGGACGCACGGTACGAAAAATCGGGCCGATTACAGTGCGCTAATCCGGCCAAATCTCGGGACACGCGTGCCCCGAAAATTTCGTAATTTTGGCATGTCACGTGAGCCATCGTACGTCCCCGTGGACAGCCGCTGACAACGAGTCGCATCGACCAACGAGGTCAACGCCAAACAGCTCGCGAGCTAACGGCAACGTGACGCCGGAAGGCGGAGAAACGACGTAGGACGGACGCGTCCCCAACGAAGATGGCAACGGCCTCATTACGAAACTTCCCGCACGAAGCGGAACGAAGCTATACGTTAGCCGACGAATTAGACCAACGGGTCTCAGCGCACGAAGCGCGCGAGTAAAGCGTGCGAACGACGAGCCAACGAGGCCGCGACGACGGACGGCGAACCGAATCGCCATCGTGAGGCACGACGCTGAACACGGTAGCCACGTACGGCAACCACGGAACGACACAACGGTGTCCTGCCACGCGGGCATAGCGAATGACGCGCGAAAGCGAAAAGCCCGCCGGCTAGTCGAGACGCACGAGCAAACCCGAAAGGGGTTGACCACGTACGGTCACGAAGGCTAAGACGCGCACGTCCGCGTCGCAAAGCGAGAAGCTAACGAGCTTAGACCCCGTTCGAATTCGAAGGCGCGCGCGCCACCGGCCATGTCGGCCAGGATACGAACGCGTACGCGGACGTCGCTAACGATAACGACGCACGCCAACGGGTCGAACGCACGAAACGAAATACGAATACGCAACGGCGTACAAGCAGTAGCCAACGTAAACGGCACAGCTGAAGGCAACGTCTGCCGATGAACTTGGCTCACGAGGCAGCCTCAAACGCCCGCGGGCATGCGAAACGACTCCGTCAATCGCGTCCCCGTCGGGTTCGCAAGGCGAATAAACGAAATTACGCAACGGCGTAGAGGGCGAGCATTACGTATGCCCAGGTGCACGTCGCACCACATAACGGATGAGCTAACGAAACGCTCCTCGGACGCCGCGGCGAACGACGCCACCACGCGAAGCGGACTAGCGCAACGGTTGCGCCACCGGCTAACGTGAAGCCGCGGGAACGTAAAGCGCGACGGCGCTAACGGTGTTAACGGCTATACGAAAAGCCAAGCCCGCCGGCAAAGACGTTGTCAACGGAACTGCGACGCACCACGACGCACTGCCGCGTACACGCAACGGCGTGAAACGTCAAGCCAACTCACGCGCGAGTCGGCCTGACGTTTGGCGAATTTTCCGTCCAGCTCATCAGAGCAAATTAAAATTGGCACCGACGTGCTACGTGC
The DNA here is from genome assembly GCA_030407315.1 of Asparagopsis taxiformis. Taxonomy (NCBI): domain Eukaryota; phylum Rhodophyta; class Florideophyceae; order Bonnemaisoniales; family Bonnemaisoniaceae; genus Asparagopsis; species Asparagopsis taxiformis. The sequence goes on from JALQPE010000838.1 coordinate 9,180, forward strand.
CAAAGAGCTCGAATGCTCAACGGAATTCGACACCCGACGGGGTTATCCGCACGAGGAACGACGGCGGAAACGAATTCCGAGATAGTTACAAAATGATAACGCCACTGGCCAACTTGAAGCCGCGGGAACGCGAAGCGCGACGGCGCTAATGACGTCAACGGCTATACGAAAAGCCAAGCCCGCCGGCCACCACGTCGTCAGCGAAACCGCAACGTGCTGCGACGAATTGCTGCGTACACGCCACGGCGTAGAACGTCAAACCGACTCACGCGCGAGTCGGTCTGACGTTCGACGAATTTTCCGCCAAGCTCATCGGAGCAAATTAAAATTGGCACCGACGTGCTACATGCCAAAGAGCTCGAACGCTCAACGAAATTCGACACCCGACGGGGTTATCCGAACGAGAAACGACGGCGGAAACGATTTCCGAGTTAGTTACTAAATGATACGCACGCCAACGGGCTCTATGATCGAGGTTAACGTACCACTCGCAGTGAAAAGCCGCCGCTACGCGCCGCCGCTTTGCCGAATAATTGCGTGTGTTACGAACCTGCCAACGGGCACGCGCCGCCGCGAACTCGAAGCACGGGCTACGTAAGCCTTACGACACCCGACGGGGTAGACGCCACAACAAAAAAATTGTGGGGAGGGGCTTAACGCTAACCCCTCCCCCGCTGCAGACGACCTGCCAAACGCGAATTACGAAGCTCAACGGAGCCATGCGATTACGCAAAGAAACAAGACGAAGTTTACGAAGTAACACGATGCTGGAGCCGACGTGGCCTACGAACTAACCTAGGAACGACCTAGTAGCGACGAGAACGCTTGCCCGCAGGGTCATACGGACCAGGGCCTTCGCCGCGGCTATCGTGGCTGCGGCTGCGACTGGGCTGAACGAAGCCCGGCGCATACGGATCGACGGTCTGCGTGACCACGGGGGCTCGCTCGCGACGCGACGCGACGCGGGATCCCTAGCGTCAGGATCCGCAGTCCCGTGACTGCGTGTATCCGAAGGGCGCGCCGAAGCGGGGTCGCGTGGCAGGTACGCCGCTGCGTGACCATACCCGACGGGGTCGCCGAAGCCGCCGCCACTCGCATAACCGTAAGGTTCATTACGAACGCCAACGGGCGGCGCGTAACTACGAGTCGCCGCGGCGAGACGCTCGGAAATCGCGCGTTCCGTTGCCAAGCGGGCAGTCAGGTCCAACGTCTGGGCCCTGAACTCTTCGGCTGCGCGAGCCACGGACGAGATGAGGGAACGAATAACCCAGCCGTCCGCACGAGGCGGAGCGGCCATCGACGTACCGAGAAGCCGACGGGCATCCTCATCGGAGACGCGGTCGTCCAGGCTAACGAAGCGTGGCGCGCGTTCGGCCGGCGTGGCCACATCCGGACGACTGACGTGGGCAACGTTGCCCCCTCCGTAGCCTCGCGTGGCACGACCTCTCGAGGATCCGGCGCACGCGGCGCTTCGTTTTGATGGCCACGACGGCCAGAACGCGTCCCTCGGGGGCGCTCGTTGCCCCCGAGGCCGCCGAAATAACCGGCACGATTGCCACGACGGCGTTCGGAACGGGAAGCGAACCGCGGCACGTAAGCCCCATCGCTGCGCACGGAGACGAACTCCTGGTTATCGCCGCTTGCGTAATCGGGACGTATAACCCGATACTCCGGCCCCAACGCAAGGGCGCCGCGAGCCTCAGCCAACGCGCTGGTAACGGAGACGAACGTGTCGGAACCGTCCACCGGGATTGCACGAAGCATCTCGTAGTCGGCCAGGAAGTCCAACGTGGACTCCGGCAGTAGGCACGCGCGCCCGAACACACGACGTTCCACGAACAGCGAGCATGCGAGCATCGCTGCGTGTTCGATATCCACGGCCATGAGGAAATGTTCCTTCACGGGGGCAGGCGCGTCCTTCACGGCATCGGTAAAATAATGTACCACGCGTGGTAGCAACGTGGACGACCCACGGGGGTACGGAGACTCCTCTACTACTTCCGGCAACGGCGGGAAGTAGAGCTCGCTCGGGACGACCCACGGAGCTGACGCGTGCGACACGCGGTAGTCGTCTGCGTTCACGTGACGGAGCGCGAAATGGTCGTCGTACGACACTACGCTCTTGGAGATGACGCTCAACGAAAGAGCAGTCTTCCATTCGGCACGTTGCCTTTCGGAAAGTGTCCGCGGACATACGAATACGGACGCCACCGAGATGAACGGCGGTTCCTCGGGCGTCCCCTTCCACAGGAAGGCGTCCATACGATCGACGTAGATCGCGTCGTTGACGTCACGCAACCACGAGCGGTCGCAACGTATCGACGCCGGGATCTGGTAACGTTCCGATCCCGGTGGCCCGTTGGCGAAACGACGCCCGGCTGCCCGCCCCCACGTATCCTCGGCGGAACGCATATAGTCGACGACCGCGCGGGCGTCCAGACGATCTCTGGCCAACGTGGCGAGATCGTCATCCGTGATACCCACGCGAGGCAACGCAGCCCACGCGTGGGTTAGGACGCCTACGTTTAGCGCCGCACCGCCACGTGAGGCGGTGCCGACTGTCCCAACGGGGTCACCACCCTCCGGCGAGGGATCCTGGCAAGGAGAACGCGGCGAGCCATCACGACGAGGCACGCCCGTGCGGGCCGCCGCCACAGCACGACGCGAACGAGCGGCCGCTGCCATCGCGGCTACACCCATCGACGGGGCCGCGGCAGCCGGAATGACGGGTGACGAATTCCCCGAGTCGGACGCCGTTGCGTCATCATCCCGTGGGGCATCGGCCCTAGCAACCTCGGCAGGCGTCACGGAAGCCACCAGGCGAGACGGAGACATCGGGCGAGACGAAGAGGCGACGGCCTGCGAAGCAACAGCTTGGCCCGCCCTAACGGATGGGGCGGGCGCGACGGACGCTTCCGTCGCTGGCGGCGCACCGGCCCCGACGAGGGAGGGAGCGCCCTGCGAAGGGTTCCTCGCTCCACCTCCAGCAGAGCCGGCGGGCCGTGGAGTGTGGGTATCGGTGCTACGCGTAGTGACCATCATGGTCAGTTCGTACGCAACGAAGACGAACAGTGCAACGAGCACGAGAACGAGGGCCACGCGGGCTAGACGAAACAAGAGAACGAAAGGAACGGAGGTAGTAGTACCCAGCGGGGGAAAAAGGTAAGGGAGAACGAAAGGCAACGGCCTGGATGACGATGGTGAGAGGAAGGGTGAGCGACGATCGCTATCACGTTAAGCCGCGGCTTAAATAACCTTCGGACGACCGTTGTCGTAATGCCCGCTGGCAGATTCACGAAAGGGCCGCGGCCTGCGCTCGTATCGCGCTGAATTGAAGCACACCCGCGTGGTGGAATTGGACACTGCATTCGTTGCAGGGAAACGCCTAAGCGAGGCATTGACGTACGATGCCAACGGGCGGGCCGCGATGATTACGAAAGAGCCGGAGCGCACGCGCGCGCTCCGGCGCCGTGGCGATTCGATCAGCCAACCGGGCCGCGTACGTTTAAACGAGATTTTTCGGGACAACTGCCACGTCCGCAGTTGTACCCGAAGAGGCGCCACGGCCCCGTGTCTCAGGCGCGTCCTGACGGGCCTCGCGTGGCCGGGACGTCCACGTGTGGGGGTGGGGCTGTGTAGTATACGTGGCAATTCCGAAATTGCAAATATTTACGTTTTCCGCGGAATTCGAACTTCGGCGGACACGACCGGCGACAGCAATGCACGAACATTGCTGGCGCATGCGCGCGCGCAACCGGCACACGTGTGCAACGAACGTACTGGCAACGGCCAACGGACCAACGGGTCCCTACGTGTGACCCACAAGGTCCTTTCCCATTCGGGGACGTTACGAACAGTGTTTACACTGTAAAGCGATGCCATCGTGGCCATATAGGTATTGGCATCGTGCCGGGAGGGAAAGGGGACAATACATCGAACGAGCAACGGCTCTAGTCTACGACTGACTTCTACGTTTTACGTTTACGTTTTGCCTAGCGAGGCTTCGTCTAACAATACAGTCAAACACCAGCGGGTGGACTGCTCGTTTCGTTTCGTAAGGACAGCGTGTCCACTGGCTCGTACCAGCTACTACGTCTAACGAACTATCGTTCCACAATGATCATCCGATGATGTAGGCGGCTGCTGGTCGCGACACGGAGAAGGGATGATCATTCGACAGTCGCCGCGCGGCGCGAGCAGTGAGAGCCGGAGTAGGGAGAGTTTTTGCTGAAATTGCGCGGGCTTCAGCGCTTTAGTAAGTATGTCAGCCGCGTTGGCATGCGTGGGTATATGCTTGATGTCAATCCGTTTGCGCGCGACTTGTTCTTTTAAAAAAATGATATTGGACATCAATATGTTTTGATTTAAGCGTCGGGTGTTGGGTTTTGGCTGATGTAATCGCCCCTGAGTTTTCCATATGAAGCATTGTTGGATTGTGTTCTGGATGTTGTATATCGTGGAGTAGGTTGCGTATGCAGTTGATGTGCTGGGAAGCATGGCAGGAAGCCACATATTCCGCCGCCCAAGTGCTGGGGACAACGAACCGTTGTCTTTTGGATTGCCATGCAACGGGTGCATCATTGAACATGATGACTGACCTTGATTTTGAGCGACGGGTATTGTGGCATGATGTAAAGTCACTGTCAGAGTACGCGGTAAGTGTGTTGTTTGTTTTAGAGTTATATTCAATGCCTTGATCCCGGGTGGCACTGAGATAACGGAGTACTCGGAGACCGACTTTGCAGTGCAGGAGTAGTAGTGCATGTGAATATCGGCCCAGACAGCCATTTATAAATGATATATCGAGGCATGTTGAATCTGCTAGATAGCGAAGGTTACCAATCAGCTCATTGTAATTGTGTGTATTTGTGTCGAGAGTTGTGTTGAGGAGATTGGATGCAATTGGAGTGGAAGCGGGTTTGGTGTCCTGTAGGTCGAACTTGGCGAGGATTGTAGTGATATAGGCAGGCTGTGAGATACGGATAAATTGCGGAGTACGAGTGACTTTTCAACCCAAAATGTGTTGGACTGGACAGAGGTCTTTGAGGACATATTTCCGTCGGAGGTTTTGCTTGGCGTGTTCGCATAGGGACTGGTCATTAGATATGACTAGGAAGTCATTGAATGTGATCACGAAGAAGGAAAACTTCTTGGAGTCATGTGGGGAAGTAAGGAGGAACGTGCAAATTTCGCTAGACAGTCGGGTAAAAATTTTGAGTTGTAGATGGTGGGAAAGGCCTTTTGTAAATGTTTTGCATGGTTGCTTTGCACCATACACATTACCAGTGACTTGGCCAACATGTACTGGGTATTTGTAGGTACCATTGAAGCAAGGAGGTTGATAAATATATATTGTTTTGTCATCTCCAAAAGATTCGTGGAGAAACGCTCTTTCCAAGTCCCAATGATGGGCGTCGTAGCCATGAGCTGCGCCCATGGAGAGGGAGACCGGATAGCGTCACGATCAGCTACCGGGGATGATATGGAATCTGGGTCGAAGTGTTCATTTGCTTGTTGGAGATCTCCGCGTATGTTATAGCGTGTTTTGCGAGTGAGAACACTGATTTCCATATGAACAGAATGGACTTCCGGAAACAGAATCTCAAATTATGGGATATTGATTGCCGCAGACGAAGTTGATTGAATTGTGGCCAATGGGAAGGAGATAATGATTGACACTTATTTCGCTGGAATGAAATCATTTTCAAAATTGAAAATTTTCAGAATTCAAATTTTCCAAGATACAGCGGTCCTATCTACCCTATCTACTATTTCCAAGTGAAGATAGGAAACTCAGCGATAACACTTTCTACTGGAATTGTTTCATTCCATGGCTTTGAATGCTTCCCCTTCCCCAGCGAAGCCGGGCGGTATTTTCTTGACCATGCATCACGTTTGTCGTAAACTTCATACCATCGTATACGAAGCTTGCACACTATCCCTTCCTTGTTCCGAATACATTCCATAACCTGTCCGATCCAAAATGGCATTTCTTTTGTACATCCCTCCCCATTTACGGCGACAAACCGGTTCCGAGAATATGACAGATTAGATACGGGCTCTGGATACTCGGCGTATACTTCATTTTCATCACAATGCATTATGTTCATAGAATCCCTTTTGTATTTTCCTTTCAGCTCTAAGCAATCCTGAAGATTCCAGTGCGGAGGTTCAACCCTATTTCTGTACACATGTTCCACAAGTTCCAGAAGCGCCTGGATTTTCATAGGACAATTTATCCTGGATTCTTCAGACCGTATTCTGAACAGAACCTTATTCCGATCTGGCGGAGACACGACATTGTTGGACGGCGTTGAACGGAGAGAAGGTGGGCAAATAGTGAACCCTTTCAGTCCTGGGGTGCTAGTGGGAAGTCTTTCCCACTGATCATCACTGAATACCTTCACATTGCATGCAGTGTAGTAGAAATCAGAATTCGTTTCTGTTTCTTCGTCCCGGTAGAACCTGAAATACCTGTACTTTGAGAAAGGCTTTTCCTCCCCGATACAGTTTGTCTCCCTGCATAGGCCTGAGAAATTGATAATATGAAGCATACGAACCACAACTGGCTGTGGTGTGAAGGACTTCCTCAACTCCTCGAGTAGTTCTTCCATAGTCACAACGTTATTAGAATGCATTATTCTCGAAGTACAACTGAATGCTTGGTCAATATCTGCATGTGTATGTCCTACAGGAAGGAAAGACACAAAAAACTCTTGGAATACTCCCCAGGTCACGAGACTTTCCAAATAACAAAACAAAAATTTGTTCTTGTTTTCGCGTGTGCAGTTATCGACTTGCAAGTACAAGGTTCCTTCAAGTTGTGAGCTCTCGGCCTTGGCTGACAGACTTCTATGGAGAACTTCAATGATATGATTTGCCCCAGTCTCATGCTCTGCAGTGATTGTATATAGTGTGAGGCGTTTTCGAACTCTATGTTCGAGTACACCAACAAGTTTCACCATGAGACTGTGCCCAACGGTTGCTTTCGTACTCACGGAGAAGTGAGGAAATCCATAACCAGATTGATCAGCACCGACAATAATTAGGGATTTATATTTTGAGGGATACAGTGTAGTTAGTTCACATTTCCTCTGGTATTCTCTTCTTTCTCTGGCGAACATCTCGATATGCAAACGCTTTCTCTCGAGAATAGGGGCAGTACGAGTTACATCTGTTCCGAGTCTGTCTAACGCACTGCGAATGTAGTCGCACTCAGGACATTTTGTAAACCTCTGAATTCTCCGTACTTTGATATCTCCACAATATGTCTTCCATGTGGAGTAGAAGTAAGTTCGAGAAGGTGGATTTTGTGTACCATACAGAACAGAGTACTGTTCACAGAACATTTCATAGACAGCTTTTCTTTGGAATAGTGGGAGATGCCTCTCGTTTGTATCTGGCATCCGATCGGCCGTTGACTCTGCGAACCGCTCTAGGAAGCATAATACTGCATATCTGCTGGGAGAAGCCAGATGTTTTGATGTTTGAATTGAACAGAAGCTTTCTTCCGTTCGTATATGACTTCTTGACGGAGCTCTGTAGGTGCCGGGAAAACTTAAAGAGGACTCAAGGAACTTGTAACAGACCTTCTTCCCTGCAAACCTGAAGATCATAGAACTTGGCTCCAGTAAATTTTGCAGATATCTTCTCCTATTTTCCCCAGAGAAGTACTCGGGAAGTTTCACTGGCCAAGAATACACAATCTGTTCTCGAAAAGCAATTCTGTTGACAGCATTTCATCTTCTTCATTTCTGTGCTCGACAGAGACAGAACAAGATTTCTCCTGAATATCTTCCTTCTGCTTTCTGGTTTCAACAACTTATCTCTCACTTTGCTGTCGTACGTCTTTCTTTTCCGATTGTAGTGATTTTTGGAGTGGAAGTTCTCGGCAGAAACAAATCTGTTTCGCTCAGAAACTTTTAGAGCATCAGAAGAAACTTGTTCATTATCAGGATCGTCCATGTCGCTCAAGGGGACTTCAAAGTTCCTTGACCAAATGAGATCAGGTACAAAGTCATTAGATCCTTGATCCGCTCTTGGGGTCTCTGTAGGGATTCCGTACATGTGCAAAACTTTCTCTGAACTCTCCTCTGCTCCTTTCTGAATTTTTTCTCCTTTCGTTATCAAGGCACTGGATCCATGTATAGTGAGTGTGAAACCAGGATCTACTCCCAATGAAAGTAAAATGGGTTCGGCTTGGATACGCAGTACATCGTGATCGCAGGGGGAAAGCGGAGTGGGATCTTGTGTGCTCATTGTGAACGATCCGAAAATGGTTCTTTTTGGATGGTTACGCAATAGTGGTTGAGAAAATAGAACAGGGATATCGGACAAATCATATTTTCCTAGAGCTCTCTATACAAATTACGTATCTACAACTTTATCACTCAGGAGTCTGCTGTATCGGCTGTCAGGAAAACTTTGGCGTTGAAGAATCGTAACAGGAAAAAATATAATATACGTGTAACGGTATGTATTCCTAGACTCGAGCACAGCAGCATCCGTTACAGTATTTCTGAAGAATAGAAGTTTACTGGAAAGATTTCTAATTTCAGGCTATGGTGTACTTCTCGATAAGTGCAACAGGAGAGAACTGATAGCTGCGTTTCGTCCATGTTCCACTATATGTTACGAATGGTCGTGAAAATCATTGCTTGCCGGAGATACCATTTGAAACTTGTATTGCATATAGATCCCATGAGAATACTCCTACGAGACCTTGCAAAGTCTTGGGTGGCTCCTCAACCCCATCATAACCATACGGGTACGCATAGTTCTTAGTATTTTCCTTCACCTCAAAATGATAGCAAGATATGATCTTCTGACCTTTGTTCTCATATTTGGTCAGCGACACATTATGAATTGAAGTTTGAAGAGCGGTACTTTCTTCCGGTCCTGGAAGAAGCTTTGAAACCCCCCACAATGTTACTGTCTATCATGAGGTCCACTATATCCCCTCCTCTGGGAACTTGTCTTTCGTTTCCATCTTCTGTTACTCATGCAATACAGTCAATCTCTCCACTGCTGTCTGTATTTCTGTAATCCCCTATCTTTCTCTTCTTCGAATCATTTTTCGTTTCGGGAACCTTTTAATACAATATTTCGGCTACAGCTCGAAGTCTTTCAGGAGTAATGCGGAAAGTTCGGGCATTCGCCTCAATTACAACGCATGATCGAGCGGTTCTCATTTATGCAATAGCAGTTGTTAACGTTCCTGAGTACATATCCAAAACAGAACCTCTTTCCGGACAGAAAGTATTGATTAGCTCAGAAAGTAGGGCAATGTTTTTTTCCTCCGTAAGAACCGGGGCCTTTGAGCCAGGAATAACAAGCTTTTCTTTAGAAACAGGTATATCTGACATCGCAGCGAACCTTCTGCTTGTCTTTGAAGGGACAAAATGATACGGACTCTTCAGATCAGGTTTGAAACCATCTTTAGAAGCCCCTGGTGCTTTTGCGATCACAGCAAAGTCACATGCGTTTTGAGGAAAGTTTTCACCTCTGTGGTGTTGTATGGTTCGGGTATCCTTCATTGTAACGAAAGGATACTCTGGACCGGAAAAACCAATCCGATGAAGCTCACCGTAAAAACTTTGAAGTTTCGGAACGACAAAAACGACAGAAACCATCCACCGGGCTTCAGAACTCGCCTCGCGAACTGACAAAGAGATTTAATTTCTTTGTCGTCGATGAAATTGTTGTAGTTTGTGGTACGAAGTGCCTGGGACTTCGGAGTACCATATGGCGGATCGGTAAGGATGAAGTCGAAAAGGGGGTGGTTATCAGTCCATACCGTTTTGTCGGATTCTTGCCATTTCATCTGATAACAAGCAACTCCCATTTGACTCAAGTGATCAATTTTATCTTCTGAGTGATTCTCATCTGGAGCAGATCGCTTTGGTCGAGTATTCAGCCTTTCAGAATTCAAACTTGGAACGTTTCCAGTACAGACAATCTCACCTTGCTTAGTTTCTGTTTTACCGGGATCAGAAGCATGTTCCGATTTAGAATTTTTGCTCTCGGAAGGCTTAACAACTTTATTATGCTCTTGCTCAGATCTAGCGACAGTTTCTGCGCTGACTTCACCCTTTTCTGTTATTTGTTCTTCACCTCCATCATTCTCATTGGGTAAGGCACCCTCTGAAAGATCACCATCAACTTGAACAGAATCATACTCTGAAATGCTCCTATTTAGCTCAATGTATTTCTTTTCCTTCATTGGTGCTGCTTCTGGACAGACTTTTCGGTATTGCTTCAAGAGCGTTTCAAGAATTTCTGTGTCGTTACCAGAGTTAGCAGAAACTTCTGTATCGAACTTAGTCGATCTAAGAAGGTTATTCTTGATTGCTTCCATGCCAGAGGGCCATGTTTCCTCCTCGATGAGGGACTCGAACTTCCTAGCCTCCCTCAAAGCATGACAAGCGCTTTCGAATTGCTCTACTGTGGCTTTGTGGGATGCTGCTTTAAACTTATTTGACCTCGAAATTTCTCTGAGGCGATCCCGTGTGTTGATCTGATTTTGTTCTGCGTCCGGCCCCGTAGCGTTCATAAACTTGGTAGCTGACTTGATCGATGTAATGTTAATGAACTTACGGAACACCCGACAGTCAACTGTGTGCATTGCAGACACAGAGTCACCAATTTTCTCTCCTGATGAGAGGGGTTCCGCAAGCTCTGGATGTTCCGAGTTCATTATCGTACCAATTTCATGAATGACTTTCAGTGGTAATCGAACAGCTGTAGTAGCTGTTTGTCTCATAGTGTTATCTTTGAGATGTGTGCATCCATCATATGCAGAGGCAATTTGCTTTGCAGTTGGTTGCTTCCCGTTCGACATCGACCCTGACCGATCTGATTCTTCGCGAAGACCAATTAGCGTATCGTACAACGTGGACTCGATGAAAAAGGATGCATCGTGCTTCCTGTTTTGATGCCGTCCCAACTGTTTCAAAACTTGTAAGCTATGACCGCCTTTCAGAATAGTAACGGGCCAGAGAAATGACTCCCATACATCTGGGCTCTCGTCCATCAGCTCCAGAATGGCAGTGAGTCTATGCATCCCATCTAATACACCATACCAAACAGAACGACCTTCTGCTTTTTCGACTGCCTGAGACTAGGAAAGAGGTTTTCCATCGGATCCTTTCATAGATCGGAAGAAGTCTACTACGTGGCGTTTCAGACCACCAGTGAGTTCGACTACGATCCCGTTATCGGAACCAGCAATGAAACCTTGACCATATCTGTCGTTATTTACTCGACCATTTCTCGTGTCCCGATCGAAGCTAGAACCGTTGAAAATTGCCTTCAATCTCATAACACCAGATCTTAAAATCTGTCGAACAGAGGTTAAAGGGACACAAGAACGTGGATCTACTCGCATGTTAGTGGAAACCTCCATAACATCCGCGAAAAGCGTCATGATGGATGTGTCTCGTGGTGTGGAACGAGCATCTTGTGTACCGGAAATATTCTTTTGTTTGAAAAAAGAGCTGGACATATCTGTGATAGCCGTTTCCAAGCAAGAATTGTTGGGAGGGTGTATAAGCATAGAGTGGAACACAAATTGTCCTCCCAGATGTTTGGACAATAAGCAACGAAGCGCCGACGTCGGACTCCATGATGATATAAACGGAATAAAGTTCCTGAATAGTTTATTGGTACGCTCCCTGATCCGTTAAAGTTATTGACTCTCAGTACAATAACATCTCTTCACGTATAGTATAGGACTGAGCGTCAACTCTGCAAGGATGGTATTCCAGAGACTTACATGCAGTGGATTATTGCAAACTGGAAAAATTTGCGGCGCAGGACGTCTAATTGCACCACTTGCTGAATATGTGAAGTAGAAATGACATGAACTCTGCTGGCTCAGGGTTCGATACCGAAAGGGAGAAGCAAACAGCACTTCAGGCCACTCGAAGCTGAGCGAATGTATGACAAGTCAGCTCTATCTTGTAGTCAAGGCCATCACTCAACTCTTCGGTCTGGCTAGCCAGTCAGCGTTGAATATCAATATTGGACTATACATCTGACTGCAGACGTATCTAGAGATATTTTCTCAACACATTGGCTGAAATGAATCACTGAAACGGGTAATGGATTTTGAAAGGTGACCTGAACGACAAGTGTTCTCATGATAATGCTTCATATCAAAATTTATTTTTAGTAATCCAATTACAAAATAGTAATATTCAGAACTATTTCTGCTCTATTCCTATTTCACAGCTGTAGAAACCTATCCGTCTGATATCAATATTAGTCGATAGGTTTCAATCTGCCTCAATTTGAGTTTCGACCATCACCTCGAAGAGCTGAGTTAGTACATCTTTCATGCATCTATTTTACACCTGTTGAAGACAATGGCAACCCTACTCCTCGCACTGCTCACATTTCCCTAGCGGTGTATGTTGCAGTCAGATAAATACACCTACTTTGAATTCGGAATTCCATACTGAACACCACTGGGAGTTCGCCATATGGACTAACTTCTTATTGTACTGGTTACCGTTGGAAGCAGCAGAACCTAAATAATATTCTGAAAATATTGAATCAATGAAAATTGCTTTGAATTGTTTCTGAGTTTGAATACTTTATCTTTATTTCGTATTCAGGATATTGTTCTGGTTCCAGCACCTAGCGTGAATATAACAGTTGGTTGTCAAAACCAGTATTTCATATTTGCCATACAACCATAAACGACTTGGTTTCAAAATGTGTACGAGATCTGGTCGCCCAACAACAGCGAAAAAAGTACAGCGCGGGTCGCTCAAGAAGAGCTCGGCGACTAAGGTACCCGTCCAAGCGCAAAAATCCCTACGCGCTGGATCTAACAAGAATACATCGCCCGTTATTCAAGATGAGCGCTCCCTAGAAACTGTTCCACTCCCACGTCAAGCGAAGAGGTCAGTATCTCTCACAATTTCACAACGAAGAAGACTATCGAATGCCAAAGAGCTCTCAGCTCCTTCTCAAATCAAGAAACTTACTACAAAGCATTCCTGTAAGCTAAAATGCTTCCAAAAGGTTGATCGAGATCAGCTATGTGATGATATGAAGAAATTCGCACATATGAACCAGAAAGATCGACGCCATTTCTTGCAATCTTTGTTTGTGCAAGAGTTTGAAACGTACCGTTACGGTGAAAGGAGAGTTTGCTACAAATTTCTGAACCAAACATTCCGATTTTCAATTGATATGCAGTGGAAAACGAAAATGAAGCTTATTGGTGCGTCTGCCTCTCAACCAGTTGAATCTCCTGATTCGGAATTAGGTTCCGCTTCTGATAGCTAAAAGCAACCTGAAATTGATGAACAAGATCAGTTGCACCCTGAGGAATCAGATGATATGGTCAACATTGATGAACAAGATCAGTTGCGCCCTGAGGAATCAGATGATATGGTCAACACGTTTGTTGCTGTGAAAGGGACAGGCTGTTCAGCTGAGGAGCCTTTCTGGTTAGCAAAGGTTAAAGGTGTAGAGAGGGGAAAAAGGAAAGAAATATACTCAAGATTACAGTTGAATGGATGGAAAAGAAGGATGGAAACGCTCTAACGCGCCGTTATGAACCATGTTTGAGAAGGAATGGATGCCCTTGGGTAGACCATATCTCTCCTGATAGTGTTATCCTTGAGATCCCGGAGCTTCTAGATGTTCGGCTGGATTCCTATTCGCGTGACTTCTTGACCAAGTTCCTAGACCTAGACTAGAATACTTCTGTGAACCAATAGCAATGTGTCCAAGATCCACACCTACAAAACCCAGCAGAATTCAATTGCGGTTGCAGTATGTTCGAGCGACAAATGAGTAAAATCAACTTAGGCAGAGGATGGCAGCAACGGAGAACGAAATATTTACTGTCCAGTGACGTATAATATAACTGTGCACTACGCAGGAACATCATCAGTTCACGTTGGAAAATTTCACAATGTCTTGGGGATGCAATCCGACACGACTACATGTGTGACAGCTTCATCAAGACGCTGCAGCGTGCCCAAAATGCTAATAGCTCGTGTTACCAGTCCTCCCCCAAACCTTCATCGATATTTGACTCTTCACTGTAAACGAGTGCTCCTTCCGTAGAAACCGCAGTCCAGAGCCGACCAGTGGGACAAACGCTAACACAATTGACTTCTGCTTTCATCAGCTTTTTTCGTCGAAGTAGACTTTCAGAGCGTGCGCCCGGAAGCGACATTTGATCCGCATGCCGCATCTCGCCATAGTCTATATTGTCGTACCGCCTGGCGGTCCTCGCTGATCGAGCCGTGTCGCTTCCCTATTGGGTACCCACTTACGGGATGTGCCAATCACAAGGCACCAGCCAACTGGCGTGTTTCCTATACTTAGGACAAGCTAAGGCTGACAAATAACCCCACCCGGGCCTATCGGCCCAGGCCAAGACCCCACAAGGGGCAAATTTTAACTTAGGCTGATCAGCCATACATTACAATGTAAGCCTATTGGCAATGACCTCGCGGGTAGGCGAGCGCCAGTAATTGGGTTCTGATTGGTCACTAACTGGATATTTATTACTAACCACTAACCCTAGCTTACAGTAGACTTAGTATAAAACTGCCACTGGAATAGCCAGTAGGCACGGTTTCTAGAGTAACGTAAACTCAAGTGGAATTACGACCCACAGGAACAGTGTTCGCATACCTATTGTTCAACCCCTCTCCGGGAAAACCTTAGGGTTAGCCAAAAGCTCGACGGATTACGTCATCTTGCTCCATTAATACGCACCTCGCGTGAGCGCTATAATCGCACAACCCCCTCCTGGTAGCGATCCCTTCTCTCTTACGAGACCACCCGCCGGGTACCTATAAGGTTCATCTGCTCTACCACTTCCTCTACCGAGGCTCGGGACACCTGTCGGGTGGTTTGCCGCTCTAGCGGATTTTCTACCTGCTACCTTGGTCTCTCGACCTAGAACCTTGTACCCTCGGGTAAGTCTCTTTGAGAGAAATTTTCCTTCACAATCATCTTCACGATGCCTCGTAACCCTACAACGGGACCCTCTAGTGAGGACATAGCGCCTGCCAGCGACTTATCCGATTCGGATCTGATCGCCGAAGAAGGCGTGGTGATTAACACCCTGCAAGACCGAGCCGACCGAATCTTCAACGAACGGTTGGAAGAGTTCAAGGCTGAATTCAGCACCGTCGTCGAGAAGACTGTTCAAGACCGCAGGGCGGAAATCGTAGACGCTACGGTCGAAACTGTCATGGAACTGGTCGAGCCAAAGCTGATGGCCGCCAGCCGAGAAACCACCCAAGATCGGGACGCCGAGTTCCTAGCGGAAACCTGGAATCAGGTCAAAGCCGAATTCGCTAAACGCGTATCCCTTTTGGAAACTCGTCTGGAGGAGCTTTCGATTCACGGCTTTAATGCCAGTCCATTAGGACAACAGGAGTTTCCTGCTCGCCGCATCCGATCGGCTGACTTCCCTAACCCTACATCCGGTAGGGAGGGAGAAGAAGATCCCCGATTGGATCAAGTCGCAGAAGCAACCCGACATCTGTCGGGCCGTGTCGACGCCCTCGCCGAATCACTATCCCAAACAGGGAATATCTCTCGCACGAGACAGCACACTCGTGCCACCGGATCTGCACCGGAAAATCCCTCGTGGGACGATGAAGAAGGACCTCTTGAGGAAGGCTTAGTGCCCTTGAAGGCCCGCGAACCCGCGTTCGACCTAGTGGTCTCCTATCGGTACTACCGACTCAAGAACAAGTCCCTAACGACAGATACCCCAATGGGTAAATCAAGAAGCTTGTATAAGCTAACGGAGAAGATCCGTAATTTCAACGCGTCATTAACGCCGTTCGATGGTACGGAACCCATCGATATCCTCCGGTTCCTCGCGGAATTTCAAGATGCATGTGATTCATGCGGAGTCTCGGAGGGAGAAGCTACCAAGTTACTCAAGTATTTCCTGGAAGGAGAACCTCAACGGTTTATCGCCGCTGAGGAGCGGAAGCGCAAGCTTCTGAACCATCTGCACCAGCAGATCACTTGGCCTCAAGCCGTTAACGCCCTTCTGGCTCGCTACACGACGGACAATGTCCTAGCGGACGCATATGACGCAGTAACGCGTATACGGCAAGGGCCGGATGAAGACGAAGCTGCATACGCAGACAGACTGCAGGACGCTGCTCTCCTGTGTGCGAATGTCTTCTCGGAAAGAGACTTGGTCAACTACTACCTCAAGGGCCTACGCCCAGAGGTTAAACACACCGTCAAGGTGACTATAGGCCGCAGTGGCGGAGAAGATTTTCTTGCTGCCCGTATCCTTGCTAAAGGACTCGGGGACTCTCTACGAGCTTCGCTACCCGCAAAGCCGAAGGCTTACCCTAATCGGGAAATCGCGGATCGTAAACGCAAAGCGTTGCTCGCTTCTGTACCCGGAGAACCGGCTGTGATACCGCGGACCCCGCCGCCGACCTTACCTTCCCCTACCGGGAACCCAATGGGCGCGCCAATGCAGGCCCCTACCCTAACGGGAGAACATCTCAAGCTTGCTGAGAGTATGATCCCCGAAGGGGCTGTTACTTGGAGATGCTCTGGCTGTCGCCAACCAGGGCACGTGTTATACACTTGTCCTTATTTACCGCCCTCTGTGGGAACTTACTTCGCCTTTGCGAACTACGCTTACCAGCAAGAACTGGAACAGGTTATGCGCCGCCAACAGCGCCAGTACGACCGGTTCAACCGGAAAAGGGATTACCCTAAAGCCGTTCTACAACGGTCAAACCCTCCAACACGCATGGTTGCGTTCGCCGATGACGAAAATCATCCCAAATCGGGCCCTCTGAGGCGAGACGTTTTAGAACGTAACGGATCTTCCGTAACGGCTCAAGACGTTGCCGACGCCTTGGAAACCTCCGACGACTCTGACACGTCGTCGGAAAACTAACGGGGAGTGAGGTGTCGCACTCCCGTCAGGAGGTGGAGCGATTACGCTACTCGGTGGACATCTCACCACAACTACCTCCGCAGGAAAAGGCTGCAACTCCCTCTAGGGACCAAAGTCTTTTCCAGACACCAACCCCTTCGGGTTCCCCTACAGGGACTCGAACCTCAAGGCCGAAAGCATCATGCCTGCTTAAGGCCGCCCATTACGTAGTAATGGGTTCCATCGGACTCGATCCGTCAATTCTCACGCCTATGCGTATGGTGATGGACACCGGGTCCGGACCATCGGTCATCCATGAAAAGAGCTTACCCCACAATTGGGAACAATTCCAAGTTCCTACGGGAAAGTTCCGCAACTGGCCGATGCTAACGGCAATCCTCTTCGGATAAAAGGCAAGATAATACTGTCATTACAGTTAGGCCACAAGTCCTTTGAGGAAGAATTCTTCGTCGCGCCTAAGTTGGCCGTACCCCTCATCTTGGGGACTGGGGCAATGAATACCCACGTAGATGCAATTAGGTGCCGGGCCCAACGAATTGATATTCACGACGGCGGGTCGATAGCTATCCTAGTGATGTCGCCTACGCGTAAAACAACCCCCACCCTTTCGTGCTACGTGGATGCCTCGCAACCCTCTAATGGGATTAACTTAGACCGCCAGCCTCATGGCGTTCGATTGTCACAAAGTGTGAATGTTCCTCCGCGGAGTCAAGTAACAACTACTGTTGTATGCGCCGGTGGCGGCTTGAGTATACTCTTACCGAGAGATCGGATCCTTCAACGACATCGTGTCTCTATCCCGAATGGGGTTGCGGAAGTCATCCCGCGACAGGAATTCCTGACTATATTAACTAACTTCGGTACATCCGACAAGTACCTCCCTAAAGGGACCATCGTAGGCTATGCCCTTCGGGCACCCGAACGGCCAATGCGCCCCATGGCTCTCAGCCGTTCTACCCCTTCCTCCCAAGAGGCCTCCACTATGGTGACTACTCTCCATCAGGAGAAAGAGGCCGAGGCCACACAACCATCAAGTTGGAAGCAAGAAGTCTCTCTAGACCACCTTGGTCAAACCCCGTTAAGGGAACGCATCCTTAGCATGCTATCTCGACACGAGTCTATGTGGGATGGATCCCTAGGGGACATCCGCGCTACGGAACACCGAATCGATATTATCGAAGGAAGTATGCCTCGACGGCAACAACCCTACCGGATGGGACCCGCTCGTCGAGAGATTGCCCGTAAGGAAATAACCAGCATGCTGGAAAAAGGAGTGATCGAACCGTCGACCTCCGAATGGGCTAGCCCAGTGGTTCTTGTCCCGAAGAAGGATGGTAAATTACGCTTTTGCGTCGACTATAGGGGTCTTAATGACATCACTGTCAATGATGTGTACCCCCTTCCACGAATGGATGATTGTATTGACTCCCTCGGAGATGCTCAAGTATTCACCACATTGGATTGTAATTCTGGCTATTGGCATATACCTGTTGCACAGGACGACCGTGACAAAACAGCGTTCACCTCCCACTTGGGGACATATCGCTTTAAGCGTTTGCCCTTTGGCTTGAAGAATGCACCGGCAACGTTTCAGCGTGCCATCGACATTATTCTTAGCAGCGTTCGCTGGAAGACCTGTCTGATTTACTTAGACGATGTGATCGTATTCTCTCGGGACGAGGCCGAACATCTCCACCATGTGGACCAAGTACTCTCCCTCCTACGGGAAGCAGGTGTCACCCTGAAGTTGACCAAGTGTCATTTCTTCGAAAAGAAGGTTGACTACCTGGGACATGTCGTGATGCCAGGAAAGCTAGCTGTTGCACAGAACGCCACTTCGGCTATCCCTAACGCGATCTTTCCGCAAACGCCTACGCAAATGCGCTCCTTCCTCGGAAGCTGTGGCGTCTTTCGACGATTCATCAAAGGGTATGCCGCAATTGCGCACCCCTTGAACGAAATGCTGACCAAAGACAGCCTCCCTAAGTTCGGGAAAGAACCTCCTACCGAGGACCAACGACGCGCGTTCAACGCTCTCAAAGAGGTTATGACCAAGCCGCCGATACTGGCTCTACCCAAGTTGGGTCAACCCTTCACCGTAGACACGGACGCGTCCGCATACCAAATAGGATGCGCTCTGCTTCAGCAGCAAGGGGAAGAGAACGATCTCAAGCCAATTGGCTATTGGTCGCGGACCTTGGCTAAACCTGAAAGGGGTTACTCCCCTACGGAGCGTGAATGTCTAGCCGTCGTATGGGCTGTCACCATCCTACGTCCATACTTGGAGCAAACAAAGTTTGTAGTCCGGACGGACCATAACGCGCTGCGTTGGCTTATGAATATCAATGACCCTTCAGGGAGACTATGCCGTTGGCGCCTCCGACTTGCGGAATTTGACTATCAAATAGTCTACCGACCCGGTCGGGTTCACCAACTACCAGACGCCTTATCGCGTGTAGGGACTACCGGCGAGACGCCCGTCACTATTGACGATGAAATACCAACTCTGTTGGCCACGCACGCACCGCAAGGTGAAACATCCTTGGATGATGACACTGATGTTTGGTTCTACGACCTTTCTCTAGCAAGAGACCACGCCATGGAGGCGCCTAATCGCAACGGTACACCCGTCTTAACAACCCATCCGCAAACGGAAAACCACAGCCCGATAACTCTCCAAGAGTGGCTCGAAGATCAACGAACAGACGACTTCTGTCAACAGGCCCTGGCCTCTCAGAAATCTGACTCTCTCTTCTTCGAAGACGAAGACGGTGTCCTTTGTAGGAAGTCCAAATTGGACGGGTCATCCCAGATTGTGGTACCCAAAGCCTTACGGCAACGTCTATTAACGATGTGCCACCACGGCATATTGGCAGGACATCCTGGTCAGAATCGCATGTACGACACGATGCGCCTATCTTATTACTGGCCTGCAATGGCTGCGGACATAACCGGAACGGTTGAACGCTGTTCAGCGTGTGCCAGGAACCGACTACGGTTGCGCAAACATGCGAGTACCCTTCACTACGGTTTGGGAATGGAAAAAGACAGTAAATTTACAGTCTGAGACAGTAAAAATTACTGTCTGGCCAAGACAGTGCGCGGAGACAGTAAAATTTACTGTCTGGAAATTTCAGAATACTGCTGCAGCAGTAAACTGGCACGAAATCTGGACAGTACCAAAAACAGTAAAATTTACCGTCCAGAACAGTAAATTTTACTGTCCGGAAGTGTTGCCGCCAGACAGTATGTGCAGACAGTACATTTTACTGTCTGAGGCAGTGCATTGTATTGTATTACTGCACTGTCTGGAGAAATCTGTAGACAGTAGTGTAGATAGCAAATTGTATTGTCTGCGGGTAGTACCGTGCATTGGTTCACAACACTGTCTGGTGGAGTGGACTTGAGAGGAAATATGGAGCATAGTGTTGGTGTGAAGGTAAATATTGGAATGGTGTGTGGTATACGACTATAGTAATTGTGATGGTGCTTTACAGATAGTTGGGTGCGGGGAAGCTAGATGTTGAATAGGACGTAGAATGAAAGATTGGGAGAACAGAACATATCTGGTTTGTCTCACCGTAAGGAGAGAATGTACAGAGTAGCTATATTATGTTGAGTTTAGCATTTCAAATTATACCTATCTATCTTTGAATTGAAAGTGTCGAGTAGGAGACGTCAGTCTGGTAGCGAGGGTGTGGTATGTACAGGACGTGGGTGGTGGCAAAGGAAAGAATACGCACCATCCACCACTAAATTATGAAAAATAACCGTTACGGAGCACTGGGAAGCATTATTATTATGTAGAGTAGAACAGGATGGATGCATCCACTGGAATGATATTTGCTACAACACTGCTGTACTAAGCGTGACATCCTTCCTTCAAAGCACTTCTCCTTTTAGCAAACTCCAATTGCAAGTTCAACATGAATCCCGAACCTCCGTAAGCATCGCCGCATTTTCCGAAATAACGCGTGAGGGCTTTTCGAACATCACTGCAGAGCTGAAAGCCCTGAGTGATAAAATGGATGCCGTCGAGAAGAGCACCATTCAATTACGCGAGACTCTCGGAAATGTCGCCAAGACTGTCTCCATGCTAAACACCGATATGCAGGAGGTCAAGAGCATCGTCGATGGGCTTCTGAGCAGGGACAAGGACATCCGAAGAAGATCGCCTCCGAGAAGGACAGGGAACGTCTCCGCATTGCGCAGGATGCGGAGAAATCGTTCACGTTCGAAATGGTGTGTGCTGTGCTGTGTGCTGTTGTTCCAACGTACACGAAGGCAATTGTGGATAAGAGGGATAGGCATTTCAACGGATGCCAGCTAATCAATACGCTGATGTTCGCCAGGCAGAGCAATGAGCGAAAGGATGTGTTCAATAGGACGCTTGCCGGCCGGAACCACATTGAATTGCGCTGCCGAGTTGTGACCTCTTTAATCAAGAATACTTGTGAAAACAATTCTTTCAGACAGGGAGGAGACCGTTCCAGCTCCAATGGAACGTCGGAAGGTATCGAACGGTGGAGGGCGCGGGGGTATGTGACTACCGGGACCATTGAGGAGACAATTCGCGGAACGGACTCTGCTCGCATGGATGGAATGCATGGGACGTCCGAGGCAAGTGATGGGGCCGCTCGAAAGCAGAAGCGAAGAAAGGTTGGTGACAATGGGCCGTTGCACAGAAAGGAGGTAGGCATCACTGTGACGAAATCGGCACTCACGGCAGTGACCGGGTTTATGAACAAGTCCAGAGATCATGTGCGAAACCGGTTCATCCGAGATCTTGGATTCGTTCTATACAGTGGGTTTCAAGGTTCAGTCTGCATGGAGCATCATTTGCACGACAGTGGGCTGGACATTGAGTCAGTTCCAAGTCTGTACTCGGTGCACAGGAAAATGAATGCAGCGGAGCGCGCAGCAATGGATGACAAGAATATGAAGATTCTTCGTGACTTCATTGCTGTGCGAAAAGAAATGCTATTCAAAGTCGAGTACGAAGTTCAAATAATTGGAGAACCGGACAAGAGGTTTTTGACTAGGAGGATCAATTTAGTAGAGGTTGCATTGAACTTTGCAGTCGCCTACACGCAATGTTCTGATAAGAACATGTTCCTGCGACGTTCAGAATACTCCTTGCAATTCATCTACATACTTGCATACGGGTTCCGAACGATTTTGAAATTTCAAAGTGGAGCAGAGGTGGAAGGAGCGCAAATCCGGGAAATCAATGAAGCAGTGAAACTGCTTCTTCCCGGGGAGCGGGTGAGTAGTCGGTTCATGAATGAGGAGGTCTTGACTATATCGCGTGATAGATATGAAGAACTGAATGTAGACGATGGGGGGAATCAGTGCTGGAGGAGAGCTTCAGGTCTATGGAAGAGGACGGAGGAGATGCAGAATATGTGAAGGTATTCGTCGATGATGAAATCGAGAATGAAGGGGAGTAGTATCGGATGAAACCAGTTTCGGTGTAGTAGACGAAGAATGAAGAAATAAAATTTCTGTTGAGTTAAATTTTGTAATAGATGGAAGTAGATAGATACGAGACATCAGGAACCAGTCAGACGATAGTGTCAAGTCGAAGAAACAGCGCAGAGACAGGTAGTGGAATAGTCGAAGTAGGAAGGGGCGAGGGTATTCGTCTTTACTAGAAATTGATGGCCACAGGAGCTCTAGAATGGAATACCCAGGAACAGGATAACTACGGATAGGTGTGCTTTATCATTTTTGCTCCGGACTGCAGGTGGCAGGTGGAGGAGAGGGTGGGTGGGTAGTGTCTGAATCCGCATTGAAGCCAAGACGAGAGATAGCCTCATAGCCAATGTCTTCAAGCTCCTGGCATGTAGTAGTACCACTGAAATACAGCAAGGTAAGCGTAGATGTAGTGTACCAAACGTCTCGGCGGTTGATAGAGGCTGGAAAGTGCTGTAACAAGCTCGGCGCTGAATACGTCTCCACAGTAACGAAAACGTTGCTCCATAAGTAACAGTAGCCTTATCACGTAGGTGGAAAGAGTCCACGATGCTAGACTGTGATAGTTGGCTAAGACATAGGGGATGTAAAAATGTATTGTTGACGTGGTCAAACTCGTAAGAGTCCCTGCAAAGAACTGTCATACGTTGGTCTGGTCTGGACAGGACGTAAGCAGATGAGCCGACGAGAAATGCGGAAGAAGGAGCATCATGAGAGCAATCAACGTCGACTAGATTTCCTAAAATTCGGACAATCGATGAGCTGCCTCCATCGCGTTCCGCCCTGCTCTTCACCAATATTTTCTGGAACCCGTGTTGCGAGGTACCTATGGAGTCACATAGTGCCTGAAAGGTGGGGAAATGATGGAAAGATCCGACTCATTTCCAGAGGGAAAGGTGATGTCCTCAAAGGACGGCTGGAAGAGAGCGTCACGATTCTCTTTCGCCTTGCATTGAATGGCAATAGTGCGGAATTGAGCAAGGGAGCAGTCAGCCTGTACTCTGATTTCTTCTTGCGATGTTTGTCGCATTCCCCTGGAGTGCTCGGATTTTGTCATCCGGAGGGAGAGGGGCTTGTCCGTGTACACACCAAGCTTCTGAAACAGAATGCTACATACAGTCAGAGCAGAGGAGGTCATGGAGCTGTTGGAATCGAATGGAGGGGGAAGAGGATGTTTGGCAGCTGACTCCAGCTTTTCCAATCTTGCCAGCATTTCTGCTATGGTCTTCTTCATTTGATCCGCAGTGCAATCTTGAAGGATGCCGCGGTGGCGGTGGCGAGTGTGGTCAATGCCGTAGTCCGGGTCTCTCTCTGCTGGGGATGGAGGTGAGTCCATACTGCGAAGCTCACCACTTCGCCACGGGAGAACCCTTCCGGAATCCTTGTCGACGAGCTCGTTACGATCTGAAATCTTGACTTGAGAAAGGGTAGAGTCGAAACCATATTCAGCTTTGTATTCGAGCAATGCATGGAGGAATGGGTCTGTTTCAGTCTTGACCTGAGTAATTTCCTTGACGATTGCAGACCACCACACAATTTTTCGTTTCCTCCCAAACGGCCGAAGTTCCCATTGAACTTCTATAACGTCGTTTGGAGCGAGAGGAAGCATGTTGGGATAGCTATGGGATAGAATTGTTGTATTAGTGAAAGCCTAACCGTTACCTTCTGCTAAAGAGTAGTATATACTAGGAGGATTGGAAAGGTCGAGAAGAGATGTTTAGGTGGTGTAGAAATAGAATGGACAATTGACAAAATTGACACGTCAGTGTGGATGATGTCTGCCATGAACTGATTGCAGCATAAAATTTGATGTGAATAATCGTTCTAGAAGTGAATGTCGGATGCATACGATTGGACTACAAAGATACGCTTAGAGATGTTACGGGGCCCAATAAATTGCATGGAAAAATATTTTGAGTATTACTTTAGTATTACATTGATTATTGAGCTAACAGTCGATGTAGTTATCTTGTAAAGGTTCGGACAGGGGTAGAAAGGAAACAGCGACCGAAGTGCTACCACTCGCTGACACTTTGTTTTAAACAACCAACTTCTGCTTTGCGCCACCCTGGTCAAGCAGAAACCAACTATCCCTTTCTTAAAAACTCTACCTTTGTTCGCCATGGAAGGAACGTTCCACAATCACGGTGAAAAGCACGACGGATGGGTGTTCATCGACCCCAATCAAGTCAGCAAATTCGTATCGATTCGCGATGTTGATGCAAGTCATGTGGAAGCGCTCATGGAGAGCATTCGCAGCAGCGGTTATGACACAGCTCATCCCGTGACTGGCAGGTTTCGAGAAGGCGTTCTGGAGATATTGGATGGAGCGCACCGCTGCATGGCAATTGTACGTGGAATGGAGAACGGCGTCTTTCCTCCTGGCGTTACGATTCCTATGCGAGAAGAGTCTATCGTGGCGGACACCAACAGCAGTACTGCTGTTGTGCTGGACCGTGTGAGAGCGACGACATCCAACGACATTGCAGGCCTGCAAAGGCGCATGATGTTTGTTGAGTATCTGATGATCGCCGTTGATCTCAGAGACGAGTACTGGGTCCAAAAAGGAAAGGAAAAGTACGCTCATATTTCGTCTGTGAGGATGGCTGATGTGTTGGGCTGGATCAAATCCTGCGATCTAAGCGGCCAAATTGCTTCAAGCCTGAGTGGTAAACCGCAGTACAGCTCATGCATGTCTATCCTGGCTGTGCTTCGGCCGTATCACCGAGCAGAAGATTCGAGTTCGATTGATTTGCGTCTGTGGCAAATGTTTTGTCATGCATGGGGACTCAATGCAGAGATGGGTGATTCTCCGAGGATGGTTGAGTTTCCGAAACAGGTGGGGGTGACTAGTTCTCGTGCCGTCGAAATGTTTGGCAAGACACCCCGCGGAGAATTGTCCTCTCCACTGAACCGCGAACTGCTTTCGAGCAGGTACTTTTCTGGACGGCGCTACATCCGACAT
Source organism: Asparagopsis taxiformis (assembly GCA_030407315.1). Taxonomy (NCBI): domain Eukaryota; phylum Rhodophyta; class Florideophyceae; order Bonnemaisoniales; family Bonnemaisoniaceae; genus Asparagopsis; species Asparagopsis taxiformis. Next base: position 34,538 of record JALQPE010000838.1, read on the forward strand.
GCAAGATTCTTTGCAGGCTAGCCAAAAGCGGTTCAGGAGGCTGATGGTTATGATGTGCCAGTGTATCTTGGCTATTCGCAGTAAGGAGATGGGGCAGGGTGTGCCATCTAGGCGCGGCCGAGGCACATCCGGGCCATTGGTGGTGGTGGAATGTTGGAATTGCAA
>JALQPE010000839.1:0-18868 GCA_030407315.1 Asparagopsis taxiformis
ATTAACACCTCGTTCTTAGTGGCAGATGATGCATTGCATGTGAGGACATACTGATAGGGCAGCCCATACTGCAACATTTGCAAATCGACTCTAGGACTTTGCTGGAGCAGAACAGAGCGATATTAGATGGTTCAGACTGCTCCGCAGTTGGTAACCCAACTGTGCCACGTGGTGGAGAGCTGTCAGTCGACTGATGATTGCACGGATTAATCATGTCGCAAATGAGGATGTCGAAAGCGCTCCTGTCCGCACAATGCCAGATCAATCTCGTCCGAGAGCAGACTATTTTGAGATCAATAAGGAACAGGATCCTTTCCCAGATGCCGCTTTATTGGACCCTGTCGATAGTGACCAACAGGAGGATGTTGGTGCCGCTATAAGGGAGCTGCTCAACCGCGCAAGGGAATCTGGACTATCGAAAACTACCAGGATACCCTGCACTCTATCTTACTCAATTATACAGATATATTCCGCACAGGTTTGTCATCTGGTCCACCAGCTGACCTCCCACCATTACGAATTGAGCTCCATACCCATGCCCGTCCAACTCGAGTTAAGCTGAGGAATTACTCCCAAACACAGCGCGACTTCCTTAATGAATTCGTGCGCAAATTGGTTGAAAAAGGAATGGCTTATCCGAATCCGACAGCTGCATGGGCGGCTGCGCCACTACTAGTACCCAGCCTGGCCCCGCAAAATTTCGATTCACAGTAGATCTGCGTCCAGTTAACAGCCACACTGTGAAGCACCAATATCCAATGCCCAATTTGGAACATGAGATCTCTCAATTAGCGGGTGCCAAGTATTCGCCACGTTCGATCTCTCGAATGGCTATTGGCAACTCCATTACACGAAGATAGCCAAGAATGTCAATCGTTCCTGACACCGAACAATGTATATTCCCCTACACGTGTACTACACGGAACATCAAACGCCGTGGCGCATTTGCAAGCTTGTCTTGCAGAAATCATACCTCCAGCTCTCAAGCTGTCCACTATTACATGGCTCGATGACATTCTGTGCCATGGCGCAAGCATATCATCGCTCATGAACACCATTGATGTCTGTTCAAGATTTTTTCAAAAGCATCGACTGCGCCTGCATCCGCGCAAGTGCAACCTTTTCACCAATGTATAACTTGGTGCGGCTGCCAAATCTCCGAGCAGGGTATTCGTTTGACCCACGCCGACTCGATGCACTGCTAAGTATGTCACCACCAACAAATGGAGCACATTTACACAGTTTCTGTGTGCAATGCAGTGGGTCAAGCAATGCATACCACGATACTCCGAGATCACACATCCCTTGCATCTCTTTATCGAGAAAGTATATGCCAAAGTAACGAAGCGCAACGAAAATATCTGTTTCACGCATCTCACTAGCGTCTCTCGGATGGGGAGAGGACAGCTCAAAGCATTCGAAGTTTGCAAAAAAGCACTGGCATCACAAGTTACTCTAACTCATAGAGATTATAGCAAAAGGCTTTGTGTTATACTGACGCTTCAGACGTGATTTGGTCCGGCTCATCACCCAGGTACCAAAAGAGGAGCTTAAATTGAAACACTCTAACCAGAATCACGAACCTCTAGCATTTCTATCTGGGCGGTTTCAATGAGACGCAGCTAAGGTGTCTACTCTGGAAAAAGAAGCATATGCATATTCTAGCTTCTTTAGAACGTATGCACGCTTGTTTCAACTCCAGATGGATTTGTTGTTTGAAACGAATTGGTCGCTTACCGAGCGTTTATTGAATCTGCGAGCTCACTACATAATTTGTATTCTCGCCGAGGTGCGTCCGGCGGTGCTAAGGACAGCCTGTACATGGCTGCTCCAGACAGACTGTCACTGACAGTCTGTCCTAGCAAACACCCGCTGCCAATCTGGTACACGTGGGCTTCTCAATCATATCACCCACACGTGTACACTTATCATAACATTTTCCCTCTGCCATGATGGCAACCCATCTTGGCATTTCTAATTACTAATTGAAAGTATGACAAACAAATTGAAACTTCAGACGCTATTATCTCCATGAAGAAAGGTCGTAGAAGCTTCGGAGAAGTTGCTACCCGACTAATTCGGGCACGCTGAACACGATGAGATAGGTTTCGGAGCGCTAGAGCACTCCTTCTAGGAGAAATCGAGGGTCAAAGTTTTCTCACGTAATTGAGCCCCTCAGGGCCAATTCCAGTGCTTCAACACTCCCCCTCTTTGACCTTCTCGATTAATGATTTGGTAGTTACCCCCATAAGTTCACGAAGCTTGACGAACTGAATCCTTTGCAGAGGCTTAGTGAGGACATCCGCTACCATATCGGATGTTGGACAGTAGTCGATATCGAACATCCCTTCGAGGAGGCAATCCCGGACAAAGTGGTACCGAATGTCGATATGCTTTGTGCGGGTTCCAGAAGCATCGTTCCTAGCCATTTTGATAGATCCTTGATTATCCACATTGATGAGGATAGGATCTGCAGGATTTGTACTGCTGCTGAAACCAACGATGTTTCTCAGCCAGATTGCCTCCTTCACTGCTGCACTGAGAGCCATGTATTCGGCTTCTGAGGAAGACTGGGCTACACAGCCTTGCTTACGAGACTTCCAGCTCACCGCTCCTCCAGCCATCTTGAAGACATAGCCACTGGTCGACTTCCGGTTGATAGTACAACCGCCCCAGTCCGAGTCGCTGTACCCGACTGGTGCAAGTGTTGCTGTAGCTCTGTACATCACGCCAAAGTCCCGTGTACCAGCGATGTAGCGTAGGACACGTTTAACGGCTACCCAGAGAGCTTTTGTCGGGGCCTCAACGAACTGTGCAAGTCTCCCAACAGCAAATGCGATGTCAGGGCGAGTTCCCACCGCTAGGTACATCAGGCTGCCAATTGCTCTGCGATAGAGCGTAGAGTCGATGGGCTCAGTTTCGGTATCCGCGACGGAGATCTGAGTTTGCATTGGCGTAACAACCGGACTTGCGTTTTCCATTCCAAACCGTTCCAATACCTTTCAGCGTAGCGAGACTGATTCAAGTGTAGCAGTCCTTTGGAGGTGTTGCGCGCAATCTCTAGGCCAAGACATACCCGAGCTCTACCACAATCCTTCATCTCGAAACGCTTGCTGAACTCTGCTTTCAGCTCATCCAACATATCTCTACTGCTTGAAGCAAGAAGAATATCGTCGACGTATAGTGCAATGATGATCATAGAGTCGTCACGATACCTGACGTAGAAACATGGATCGTACGGAGAGCTCTGGAAGTCGAGCTGTGAAATGAGAAAGTCATCGATCTTAGCATGCCACTGCCTCGGAGCTTGTTTGAGTCCGTATAGAGCCTTTTGCAGTTTGCAGACATGGTCTGGATGCTTCGAGTCGACGAATCCCTCCGGCTGCTCCATGAATATGTCCTGCTCGAGATCTCCGTAGAGAAAGGCTGTTTTGACGTCCATTTGATCGCAGTGCAAATCGTGGTGGACAGTGAGCGCAAAGAACATGCGAAGAGTACAGAACTGGACAACGGGGGCATAAGTCTCGGAGTAGTCGATGCCGTACTTCTGCTGGAATCCTCGAGTTACGAGTCGAGCTTTGTGTTTGATCGAGTGCTCACCAGTTTCACTCACAACATCTTTGCGTTTGAAGACCCACTTCGAAGTGAGGAGGTTGAGAGCTTCACTGCGGGGGACCAGAATCCAGGTGCCATTTGCTTCGAGGGAATCCATCTCGGACTGAATGGCCTCAATCCAGAGATCTTTCTCCTCCCCCTTGGTCACCTCAGTGAAGGTAAGAAGATGTTCCGGAGTGGTATCAGCAGTAGTGGAGACAAGGGCAGTTGTTTTCCACCACTCACCCGGAGGTTTACGAGATCGAGAAGATTTACGCGGAGCGTTAAGGAGAGACTCATCAGTAGATGCTGAGGGAGTTGGTGGAGGAGATTGAGGTTGTGGAGCGTTGGTGTCAGAGTCAGAGTCCGAATGGGATGAAGGAGGAGTATCCTGTTTGGTAGAGAGACCAGACTTGCTGTCTCCATCCCATGGCTCAGTATTGGACTCAGAAGCAGCATCAACGCTGTTGTAGTCTGTATCAGAAGATGGCAAACGCTTCTTTTGCAGCTCGTCGAACACTACGTCTCGCGACAAAACGGCCTTTTCATATGCTGTGTCCCATAGTTTGTAGGCTTTCTGCGAGCTTGCGTATCCAAGCATAATTGCTTCCTTTGCCCGCAAATCAAGGGTCTGAAGAAGTTTATCAGGCGTTTTGTACCAGCATCTACTTCCGAACGTTCGCATATGAGCAATACTCGGTTTCCTACCATACCAGATCTCATACGGAGTATTTCCAGTTGGCAGGGAGCGGCTGGTGACACGGTTACGAATGTATGCAGCACAGGAGAGTGCTTCTGCCCAGAACTCGGATGGGGTGCTGCTGTGATGGAGCATGGCACGAATTTGATCTTTGAGGGTTCTGTTCATTCTCTCTGCCACACCATTCTGTTGCGGAGTGTATGCACAGGTGGTCTGACGTTTGATTCCTTTCCTGTCGAGGAAGGAGGTAAAGTCGTTTGAGAAGAACTCTCCCCCTCCATCCGAGCGTATTTGGCGGAGTGTACAACCAGTTTGCGTTTCAGCCATGCGCAGGAATCTCTGGAAGGAGTCGAAACAGTCGGACTTACGGTGGAGCGGGTATACCGTTAGCCATCGGGACTTGTCATCGATAAACGTCACAAAGTATCGAGCTCCCCCTTTCGAGAGTACTTCCATCGGCCCTGCCAGATCTGTGTGGACCAACTCGAGTAGCTCAGATGCTCTCGTTTCGGAGAGCTTTGGAATAGCTGCTCGGGGCATTTTGCCGGTTATGCATCCTTCACATGGGGCACCTGCATCTGATTTCTGAGATTTGATTCGAAGGCCCTTCACAGCAGATAGCTGCTCCATGCGTGAGATACCGGATTTGTTGACATGCCCGAGCCGCTCGTGCCAGAGCTGTAGCGAGGCCACACAGGCTGTTTGCTGCACATGGTCTTTTGGGGCCTCTGACGAGAAGAGATCAATGGCATAGAGTCCCTTGCTTCTCCGTCCAGTGGCTATCGGTTTGTTGTTCTGAGTCAGGATGACTGTATTGTTATTGAACTGCACCGATATGCCTCGAGTAGTGAGGGTGCTGACGGAGATGAGAGAAAATACAAAAGAGGGAACGTGGAGGACGTCACGAAGTATGCACTGTTTTATTTCCCCATATAGAGAGATCATTAAACGAACATCACCACGGCCGACTGCCATTGAGGTAGACTTATCTCCCAGAGTTACGGAGAACGGTGTTATTTCCTTATAGGAAACAAACATGGAGCGATCGAAGGTCATGTGAGAGGTGGCAGCAGAGTCTATGTACCAAGTTGATGTATGAAGAGATCCAGGAGTAGTTGACATGAGGCAAACATACTCTTTCTCTTCATCATTATGGAAAGTAGACGCGGAAACAGAGTTTGATGGAGGATTGCCTTCTGAATCGGTGAGAGTAACCATAGCAGAAGGTTTAGACCGTGCAGGCCGAGAGCGGGATGGACGGCCATACTTTTGCCAGCAATACGGTTCAGTGTGGTTGGTACGACCGCAATGAGTGCATTTCTTTCGGTTACTGCCGGGCTGTTTCCCAGACCTGGATAATAATGCAGCCGAGTCAGAAGAAGAGCTTCCAGGTTTCAGAATAGAAGCTCTACGTTCCTCCTGAAGAAGGAGACTTCGGACTTTGTCGAAGGAGAATGTAGGATCCTCATCACCTATAGCATCAAGAGCAGTAATGAGTGTCTGGAAGGAAGAAGGAAGGCCATTGAGGACAGCCATAGCCATTTCCTTGTCGTCGATGATCACGCCCATAGAGCTGAGGACCGAGGCCATCTGTCGAACACGATTAATGTAGACGAGCATCTGTTCACCGGGCTTCATAGTGGCAGTATAGAAATCACGCCTTGCAGCTAGTTTGTTTAGGAGAGTGTGCCTTTGGTGCACGTTACAGATCTCCTGCCACATTTCCAGAGCAGTAGTGGTGTGTGAGACGTTCTTGAGCATCTCATCAGACAACGTGATCCCGATGGTCATCCGAGCAGTCTTATCTTTGCGAAGCCACTTGGACAGTGCTTCCTGGTCTGCCGGGCGTGGAGGACGTAGGTCAGGATCGATCATTTCGTCCACCTCGCGGTGGCCGAGGATGAGCTCCATCTTTTGCTTCCATGAGTGGAAGTTGGAGTAGTCCAGCTTTTCCATGCGAATGCCGGATGAAGTGCTCTCCATGGCTCTGTATTATGTCTTATCTGTTCGACCCTTCCCAAGTGGACAACCGATAGTCGTCTAGGACCAAGCTGGGATCTATAGGATAAAGACTTTTAGCTAAGAGCTAGATGAGTGGAGAACAAGAAACAAGGTTTATCAAAGAGAAATCAGCTAGATTTCTATTGTGTCTAGAGAAGAGGAGTACTACTTATCGGAGGAGGAGGAAGCCCTAGAGGCTTTAGCGGCTTTGAGAGTCTTCTCGATGCCACGGTGGCGACTACCGCGGAGGTGGTTGTCGAACTCGCTCTGGGTGCGAACGATGACACCGCAGGGCTTGCAGACCTTGAGACCACCTTCCTTGAGGCGTTCGATAGTCTTCTTATGTCTAGAGCCGCTGAAGTGTGCGACTCTAGACTCGGCGGAGTTGAGAAAGACGTTGCAGTGATGGCACCTCGAGCGGTTTGCCTTCTTGTGAGCGGCGTACTTCTTCTTGTTATCCCTCCTTTCGGCGATGCTGTAGGCTTTGCGGAAGACCCGGTCCTGAAGAGACTCCCCCTCGCGACGAAGCCTGGGAGGCTGCTCGTCGGTGCGCGGTTCCACGCGGTCTTCGTCACTGCTAGACACTGCAGATTGAAAGTAGAGAGCGTGTTAGAAGTTATACCGATCAATACTAAGGTCTAAACCTTGAAATAGACCGAAAGGTGAAAGGTATAAACTTACTTGTGGAAACAGTTGACAATAAAACCAAACGTTCGATGAGTTTATTCGGTGATATGTAAAGGCTATAACGCTATACCGATCAGGACAAGGTCACTGTCTTACAAGAGCAGGACCGAGTTGAGAAAGGTATAGACTAGCCAATATAAAAGCAAAGGTCGATTCCAGTAATTGGGCCTTGAGTGGCCCGGTAGCCGAGTGGGCTGGACGGTCCACGGAGATGTACAGAGCCTTGGTTCGAGTCCCAGCAGCGACGCTGGCCAAACTTTTTCCTTCGCACGCGAACCCCAGATAAAGAATGATGTCACCTGATGACGATGACCCAGAGACGGATGGCAAGATGACAGAGTGTCAGTGTGACACAGCGTGGATGACAGGATGTCAGTGTCAGTGACAGGATGACACAGTGTCGGCGCGGAGCGGTGTGGAGAACACTCTACGCAAGAGCGCAGACGCGCGGGAAGGCGCAGAACGGAAGAAAGGCGAGTAGACGAAGAGAAGAGAGAACGAGGCGAGAACGACACGAAATAGGTAAGAGAACGCCGACGCAAACGACGCACTTACCGAAGCGCTAGAGAATACGAAACGACCCGAGCGAGCGCCCTGGGCCCATAACCTGTTGAAACGAATTGGTCGCTTACCGAGCGTTTATTGAATCTGCGAGCTCACTACATAATTTGTATTCTCGCCGAGGTGCGTCGGCGGTGCTAAGGACAGCCTGTACATGGCTGCTCCAGACAGACTGTCACTGACAGTCTGTCCTAGCAAACACCCGCTGCCAATCTGGTACACGTGGGCTTCTCAATCATATCACCCACACGTGTACACTTATCATAACATTTTCCCTCTGCCATGATGGCAACCATCTTGGCATTTCTAATTACTAATTGAAAGTCTGACAAACAAATTGAAACTTCAGACGCTATTATCTCCATGAAGAAAGGTCGTAGAAGCTTCGGAGAAGTTGCTACCCGACTAATTCGGGCACGCTGAACACGATGAGATAGGTTTCGGAGCGCATAGAGCACTCCTTCTAGGAGAAATCGAGGGTCAAAGTTTTCTCACGTAATTGAGCCCCTCAGGGCCAATTCCAGTGCTTCAACAGATTTGATCTGTACACAGATCATAACAATATCATTTTCATATTTGATCCACTTGCACTCAAACCTGACCTTGCCCAGAGCTCTGTGAAAAAGGTGCTTCGCTGGGCAGTTAGAATGAGCATGTACAACTACGTCTGCATGCATATTAAGGGTGCAGATAATGTATGGGCGGATTTACTCGGGCGATGGTCGGCAACTCCTAAAGTCCGTCGCATCATATCTATCCCTCCCCTGGTCTCTACTCAAGACAAAGAATTTGAATGGCCTTCAGACACAGAAATCGCGCGTTTACAGTCCAAGCATGCTGCCACACGCCCTGAAAGTGTATTAAAACACGATGGGCTCTGGAAGAACCAAGCATATGCCGTATGGATACCCGATGAAAGTGCAGACTTACAGTTGCGCATATGCATAGTAGGACATACTACCGCTGCTGGACACCGAGGACAAAGTGCCACTGAAATTGCTATACGCAAACACTTCTTTTGGAAGTCAATGACAACGGACATTAGGACATTCTTCAAAGCGTGTATTCATTGTATTTCTACCTTGAAAGGGGGAAAGGAGCCACGCCCGCTAGGTTCTGCGCTGCACGGATCAGAACCTAACGATCTGCTACAGTTTGACTTTCTAGAAATGGCGCCAAGTGATACCGGTGCAAAATATATTCTCTTGTTACGAGATGACTTCTCTTCATACGCATGGTTGATTCCATTTGCTGCAGCAAATGCAGAAAACGCAGCAGACGCCATTATGGAATGGGCGAGCACATTTACCGTACCGAAGGGACTAATGTCAGATGGTGGCAGCCATTTCAAAAATGACACAGTGAAACGAGTAGCTAAGGGGCTCAAAACACCTCACCACTTTACACTACCATACACTCCATGGAGCAATGGTGGCGTGGAAAGACTGGGTAAGGAAGTCTTACGTACCTTCAGAGCTGTACTATCAGAGCTCCGTTTTCCACACTCCGAGTGGCCAGACCTTACTCCAGTAATACAGAGTGCACTCAATAACTCTCCATCACCACAAAGACGTAACATGGCCCCTATAACCATCTTCTCGGGTTTACCGCCATCTTCTCCAGTATCGACCTTCAAACGGTCCTGCACGGGGAAAATTGTTAGTGTTTCTGATGCCCGAACAGAGCTCGAACGGAATCTAACCTCTGTTCAAGACAGGCTGGCCGAGCTCCACCCAGTTGTTCAGATGTCTCTAAAGGAGCATAGGGAAAGAGCACGCAAATCTGCATCACGTGGTGTACCAGCAGTTTTTACTGAGGGTGACTATGTACTTCTCGCGCGAGAGGACTTTTCGGCAGGGGAAAAACTTTGTTTAAGATGGAGAGGGCCGCGCAGAGTTATCAAAGCACTATCTGACTACGTTTTTCAGGTCGAGGATCTACGTAACGGTTCGGTAGAAGATGTTCATGCTTCCCGAATCCGTTTTTACTCTGATTCCTCTCTTGACAGTGAAGTGATTTTCCCTCACGTGCTGTCGTCCGAAACCGGTATGGAAGTGGCTCGCTTGATGAGCCTAGAAAAGAATATAAATGGACTGATGATCCATGTACGATGGAAGGGTATGCCAAAAGAGGAGGACACTTTGGAACCTCTTGAGAAGGTCTACGAGGACGTACCAAAGATGGTGGAGCGGCTGCTAGCTCGCTCTTCTATCCCTAAATCATTGGCAAACGAAGCCAAAATCGCTCTAGGCCTTTGAAAGAGGGGACTGTAGCCAGCTTGCATTTTATTGTAACGGTAATAGATGCAGCGGCTTGAAGTAATTTTGGCAAGAACGATATTGACTTTCTGTCATTGCTGTAGTGCTTGTATCTACCTACAGTGACGACACCCTGCAAGCCAATGTGTCAGTCAATTCCCTTCACGTACACCAACTAGTAGTGCCGTCAGTGGCGGCACATTCATTTGGTACTCCAGAATCAGTACTTAAGTGCGATCTCTCGATGCGCATTTATGAAATAAAAAAGCTATCGCAACTTCAACAACCACAGACAGCACAGTTGGGGATTTATCAGTGGCGGACATGCGCAGAAAGTCGTCGAGAAACTGGGGACAAGCTGCTCGGACAAACTCTTCTAGCTGTGTCATCAATTTCGAAGCGTCTGCGTCCTGGCCAAGCGAAATGAACCATATGCCGTCGGGGTATCTGGCCCAGATGTCGATGTCATGACCGATTTCCTTGAGAATAGTTGTCTTTCCAGCGCCGCCCATGCCGACGAGGGCGATGGTGTTGCGTCCACGTTGGTGCGAGAGCAATTCTTGTTTAGCTCTACTCTCTGGAGTGTGGGATTGTTGGGAAAGGTCGAGGACAGCGGCAAGATTTGGTGGAACATGAAAAGTCTTTGGCTGTCTGGTTGACTTGGCCGAAGAAGAAAAGCAACATCCCATTCTGAGAGCGGTGGTGGGGGAGGCGGTGAATAGTTTCAGAATGATAGGAGGGGTGATGGGCTGAAAAGGCTTTTGCGGAAATTCGAATGACGGGTGTGGAATGGAGCCGTTGTGGTTGTAGAGGAGGTGCGTGGTAGGGCAAGTTTGGTGGGGAGGTCGAGGAGGGGCCAGTGAAGGGTTTGGGAGATGAGTATTAGATGGACAAGCGGGAGGGATGAGCTATCGTTGAGAGTGTGCTGCATCGCCCCTTTGGTATGCAAGGTATGTGTTGCCATCTGGCACTGCTGGTTGATGGATCTGCACACGGTGCGTTGAGCACAGTACATGTGTGGCAATTATTATCTCCTCCAGGTCGCTTATGGTAAGCGGGAACGTAGACAAACATGCTGTCCGGTCGGCACACTTCCACCCACGGCCTGGCAGCGATCTTAATTGTCTCTTCTTGCGTGCTAGGTACGATCCCACTAGAGCGTTCTACTTTTTCCCTTTCCCCCTATGATTTCACCGCCATTCCGTCCTGGAAGCTACACTACTTTAGCTATCTTTACCTCCCTTGAAATAAAAAAGGTTAGAGCTCTAGCGGCATTCAATTTCTGCCCTACGGTTACTCAAAAGTGATCACTTGAGTACATTAACAACACACTACTCCGAAAAATATCGCTGACGTGCCCGTCAACATGGGTTCTCCCATGCACACAACCGGGCAACCAATGTTTACTCCCGTGTCTCATCCTGTTCTCCGAAAATTAGGACGGAAGACTATTCATGCGTTCCTGCGTGACCGAGAAAACTACTTACTGTACATCCAGGATGCGAACGCTTCTGGAAGTGCACTATCGCCTGTTCCATTCAGGTCCTCAATCGATCGTGACCTTTTGCTCTCTCTGATTGCATTTGAAACGTTTGCAGGGATCCAAGAGTTCAATGACCTCACTGAAGATATTTTGGAAGAGTGGCTACGATCCAAAGGAGAGGTTAAGCTGGAGTCAATTTCACTGGAAGAATTGGAAACAGCCATCAAGAGTGCTGTGAAAATAAATGTGCATGAGCCAGACGCTGAGTTGCGCATTCGCGGATTATTCTCAGACTACCAAACTCTCCTTCGTCACAAAAAATGGGAACGTCTCATTGACGACAAACCGAAACTATCTATTCGTCACATTTGCGAGCTGTTGAAACCGGCAGTTCTCAAGGACAGAATCATTCAGGACATTGAGCTTGGTATAAACAACATAGAAGAAAACTGGATGTCATTCTTCAAGCATGTTTTAAAACGTGCTATTGCATGTGAGGAGTACGTGCCGCTGAAAGGATCCCATAGTGGATACGAGAAAACTAAGACCACCAAGAAGCATAGTACCTTCTCGCAGTCAAGCCCAAATGCTTCCTTACATATGGAAAAAGCGGTCTGTCTGCCCGCTACACCCAACTCTGTCCAAGTTACTCCACAGCGTTCTAGTAGAGACAAGAACGGAAAAGCGACAAGTACTGTTCCAAAGTGTTTGAATCCTGCGTGTGGTGAACACCATTACATAAGGTACTGCACAGTTTCTACACCACAAGAAAAGGCCAAATTTCTTAAAGAGTATCGGGACAAACGGAGCGAGGTAGGAAGACTCAATGTATTGAACAGTCAGGGAGACAATTTTATGGAAGACGAATCATGGTTATGCAACAAAAAAACTGATTTGCCACCGGGGAGATACCGTGCCAAACTGGCTGACAATGTGCCCGTCATCGTGAAAGGTGACTATGGCGCTGATCACGCTTCTATAAGCGATAGACATTTACAGATGTGTGCCAAAGCAGGGATATTTGTGCAAGTTCTTCCACTTGCAATTCCCATAGCTATGGGACTTGCTCTTCAGGACCAAGACACTGATGGAGATACAAAAACTTATCTGGCAAAGAAGAAAGCGCGGATCTCAACTACACTTTTCCTCGGGCAAGCACCACTTCGGCTCAGAAATGTAGAATACTTGGTTTTCGATGAACCAATGAAGGAGGTTCTTTTGTCGCGCCCGCTTCTACAATCTATTGGTTTTGATTTGGACCGTCATCTTTCTACAGTGCGTAATTCTGTGCATGACAAAGACTTCTCAAATATTGGTTTCCAGCCAGACTTCTCTGAGAACAGCGAACTTACAAAGCTTCTACTGTCTGACAAGGAGCAGCAAGATGCCACTCTGCCGCTAGATGAGGCTCCGGAGTATAGCGTCAGGGAAAAACATGACGTTTGCGCCGTGCAGACAAAGAATCCTCCAGTTACAAGCATTGATTACTCAATCACTCTCTGCAGCAGTGTAGTGCAACCCGAGAAAGATGATCTATTCGACGAAATAGTGTCCGTAGGCACCGATGATGAACATCAAACATCAGAGTGCCTAGATTCTATGGTGCAGCATGCAATCAATAATGGATTGCCCCCAGAACACCACGACGAACTGCATGCGCTGGTCAAGGAATATGCGGATATATTTCGGACTAAGCTTGGGGCAGATCCCCCCGCGAAAGTACCGCCTATGAAGGTCATTCTAAAACCCGGTTCGGTACCTATTCGTGTACGGCAGCGCCGTTATTCTCCTCTACAAACCACGTTCCTCCGCAAGAAAATTGATGAGTTGCTTAGTTTGGGATTGATATACCCCAACAACACTAGTCAATGGGCAAGTGCACCGCTTGTTGTGCCGAAGTCTGGCACTGAGAAATTCCGTTTTACAGTGGATCTTCGTCCAGTTAACGAACAGACAGTTCCTCATGTATGGCCAATGCCAGATCTAGAAGCTGCAACATACAAACTATCTGAGGACGTATGCTTCGCTACTCTTGATCTATGTCAGGGATATTGGCAGTTACCATTGGCCGTGACATCCCAGGAGTGCCAAAGCTTTATAACAGAAGATGGTGTGTTCACTCCGACCAGAGTAATGCATGGACAAACAAACGCTGTATCCTACTTGCAAAGCAATGTCCAACTTCTTTGCACTAGCATTCGCGACAGAATGTTGCAGTGGTTAGACGACATGCTATTGCATTGCCGTTCAATTGAAGAGCTTCTAATCACTCTTCGTAAGTTCTTTCAAATATGCAGGCTGAACAATTTGAAGCTACATGCACAGAAGTGCCAGTTATACTTACATAAAGTACGATGGTGCGGGAGATTAATAAGCAAGAAAGGTGTACGCATGGATCCATCTCGATTGAATGGGCTACTGGAGTTGACAAAGCCCAGTACCGGGGCAGAACTGCAACAATTTGTCTGTGCAGCCACATGGATGAAGCAGACAATTCCAGAGTTTAACAAGATAATGGATGAACTAAGGATTACATTGGAAGCAGTATATGACCAGGCGGGCAGTAGGACAAGGAAAGCAGTTTCAAAAGTATCGTTACAGTCTATATGGGGCAAAAATCAAGACGAAGCACTCGAACAGGTCAAGAATGCATTACGCAATGCAGCCACACTTGCACATCCCGATCCTACAAAGCTCCTTTGCCTGTTCACAGATGCATCAGAACTCCATTGGGCTGGTGTATTGACTCAAATACCTGCATCCGATATGGATGCACTATACGAAGATCAGAACCACGAACCGCTTGCATTTATATCCGGTTCATTTACAGGCTCAAGCACGCGGTGGTCTACAGTAGAAAAGGAGGCATATGCCATTGTGGAGTCAGTAAGGAAGTTGGACTATTTATATTTACTCCTTCGACCGGAAGGATTCTATTTGTTTATGGACCATAAGAATTTGGTTTTCATGTTCAACCCATTGTCAACCAATCCCTCAATGGGGAAACATGTCCTTACTACGGTGGAAAGATGGGCAATGCGCATGTCATCTTTCCGGTACACGATAGTACACATTCCAGGCGATGAGAACTGTTGGGCTGACCTACTCTCGAGGTGGGGTGCACCGCATTCGAGCCATGTTTCATCTAATGTCTATCGTGCGTCTTTATCATCCCTTTTCATAGCTCCTGTCGCTCCTGATCTTGATCCAGACTTCACATGGCCAGAAATAGCCGACATCATTGCTGCCCAGGCTGCTGCTATTAAGGAAGGGAAGGAGCATGTGCCTACAACACTCAAGAATGGAATATACTATCACATTTCTAATGCATTATGGATTCCAGCTGATACGGCAGAGTTGCAATTGCGCATTTGCATTATTGCTCATTGTGGAAGCGGCGGTCATCGTGGGGAAAATACAACTTATAATCACATCAAAGAATATTTTCATTGGAAAGGATTGAAGCAAGATGTGAGTGCCTTCTGCAAGAGTTGTTTGCATTGCATATCCACTACTGGAGGAAATCGTGTGCCTCGTCCCATGGGCCACGCTCTTCAATCCGACAAGCCGAATGAGGTCATCCAATTTGACTACCTATATATGGGTCCAAGCATTTCTGGTGAGATATACTTATTAATTATCAAAGATGACGCCTCTTCATTCGTCTGGCTCGAGCCATCCTCGGCGGCAGACAGAAATACTCCTGTCGAAACATTGCATAAGTGGTTTTCATTATTCGGAATCGCCCCTAACTGGATTTCCGATCGTGGATCACACTTCAAAAATGCGTTGATGGACGGCCTAAACCGTGCAATGCATACGCGTCACCATTTTACAACTGCCTACTGTCCACAATCTAATGGAACAGTAGAGAGTGTATGCAAGCAAGTACTTCATGCAACCCGATCATTACTTTCCGAATTCCGTTTATCTGAAAAAGAATGGCCGAAGGTATCAAAGGTAGTACAAAGCGTGCTCAATCATTCTAAGCGTGAAAGTATGGGAGGAAACGCTCCTATCACTGTCTTCACTGGGATTACTCCGTCTCACCCTTTGTTATCCGTTGTTCCAAAGGAAACACCTGTTCAGAAGAGTCTCGACTTCATCCGAGCTCAAAAGCTTATTGGTATCGAGCGTCTCATAAGAGCAATTGATGAGATGCATAGAGATGTATCAGCGCGCAAAACAAAAAGCAGACAGGCGGCCGTTGATGCTCACAACCGGAAAACGCATGTATTACCAATCAATTTTGAGATTGGCGACTACGTTTTAGTTGCTCAACGCCAAATTAATGATGGTCATAAGCTTAGAGTTAAATTGCGCGGTCCAAGAAGGGTTACAAGGGCAGAATCTGATTACGTGTATGAATTGGAAGATCTCATCACTGGCTCACATGCACTCGTGCATGCAAACCGACTCAAATTCTATTCTGATTCAAGTCTAAATGTCAGTGAAACACTCTTGGATACAATCGCCGACAACAATCCTCACTTTAATACCGTGGAGGAGCTTCAGGATCTACGTTACAATGGTGACTATGGCCGATACGAGGTGAAAAAAAATGGAAAGGATTCGATTATGAAGATCCAACTTGGGAACCATTAGAAGTACTGCGTGAAGATATTCCTGAGATGATTTCCGCCTTCCTGAGTCAATTTTACGACCAGCGTTTGGCCAAAGAAGCAGCATCCTTCTGGCATTCGCCATTAAGAGAGAGGACTGCTGCATCGCCCCTTTGGTATGCAAGGTATGTGTTGCCATCTGGCACTGCTGGTTGATGGATCTGCACACGGTGCGTTGAGCACAGTACATGTGTGGCAATTATTATCTCCTCCAGGTCGCTTATGGTAAGCGGGAACATAGACAAACATGCTGTCCGGTCGGCACACTTCCACCCACGGCCTGGCAGCGATCTTAATTGTCTCTTCTTGCGTGCTAGGTACGATCCCATTAGAGCGTTCTACTTTTTCCCTTTCCCCCTATGATTTCACCGCCATTCCGTCCTGGAAGCTACACTACTTTAGCTATCTTTACCTCCCTTGAAATGAAAAAAGGCTAGAGCTCTAGCGGCATTCAATTTCTGCCCTACGGTTACTCAAAAGAGTGCCTTGTCGTGCGAATTGTATTGGGATAAAGTTGCGGACGGGGATGGGTTGGTTGTCGGAGGCAGGGGAGAGAACAAGTATTCGCGGTGGAGTTGGTGATGGTGTCCTGGAGACATGGTAAGTAAAGTAACAAGGGCATGTTTATGTGAGATTTCAGAATGCAGTGACTGCTTACAAGCCATTCACTGGGCTACAGGAACACTTGTTGGTCTGTGACAGGTGGTTTACAATGAACGGCTAATCAGAACATAAGTGGGAGATTAGAGAACGTGTGCGCGGTGAGTCGAAGATAAGAAACGACTTGGGACGTTACTGTGGCAGTAAATTTAGTGCGAGGAAATGGAGTGTGCGAAACGGTTCCGCGGGCTCGGGAACAGGGAGGGACGAAGCCGGCGGAGGCATCAGTGGTGTCGTTGATGGGCCTGCCCCAGTGAAAGTGCCGTGTGAGTCGATTGTTTCGTGGCGTGACGTCACTCCATACGTCCCGACTCGGGTGCAGTTCACGGTGCGCAGCACATCGCAACGGTAGATTCTCGGGCTGAGACGTGGGCAGCAATGTGCTCAAGTCATACACGTGCACTTTTATTACTGGCCGGCCTGTCACAGATGAACAAGTGTACGTCCTGCGGAATATTTGTGGTGTGACAACAAGGAGAGAACTGACTCATGTGAAACACGTAGTTGGCCCGAGTGAGTGCACGTGTATCTCAGAGGCATTCCGCCGATATTTGGATGAGGGTGCATGTCGGATAGGGCTGCACATGGTCTCCGGTTTCGTTGGCTTCGGACCGGACCATGACCTGAGTTTCAGTCCCATCGGTAGCTGCATTTCCGAACAGTCCATCACAATAGAAAATAATTTATTCGGTCCGGCTGCCCTGACAACCGCCCTCTTTGCCGGTCCGGTCCACTCCTTACACATGATACTTCGAACCGTTACGTCTATCCCACAGTATCTGAATGGTAGACGGTCCCATTACCGTTCATGGGATCGTGTTTGAGACCGTTCAGACTGCAACAGAGACAAAACTATGTATGGGCGAAAAGCACGTTATAAAACGAGAATGGATATCTCTATTCTGGAGCTACGAATGAATGCTTGCAAAATCTTCCCTGTCCGACGTAACCAGCTCACTTCGACCATGTCTCAATTGAATTGTACTGATCTACAAGTACCCACTTCATTGGTCTCAAATTCCCTTCCTGAAAGGCCCCAAAAACGGCAGAAGACAAGCGATGTATGGCAGCATTTTAAGGGGGTCATCATTGGTGAAGAGGAGCTCTCTGAGTGTCTACTATGCAGAAAAAGATACAGCTCAAGAACCTCCACCAGTACTATGTCACGGCACTTATCAGATATCCATGGCATCGGGACACACAGCCGTCAAACAAAATTTGGTATGGACGGAAATTTGAGCACAGAGCCACTTTTACCTCGCGCTCATAACGACGAACAGCTAACGAAGCAAATATGCCGATGGATTGTGAGTGCATCACTACCATTCTCATCCGTACAGAATGAAGAATTGAAATCTTGTTTCAGAATGCTTGACGACCGGTACAAGATTCCAAGTCGAATGACCATACAGCGGCGAGTGTTACAGGAGCAAGTAGACATGAGAGCAAAAGTCAAGACTTTGATAGGTGGTGGTGAAAATGCAGTCTCTCTTACAGCAGATGCGTGGTCGTCAAGAATATTCAAGGGATACATGTGTATCACAGTAAGCTGGATCGACGAAAAATGTGCACTCCGAAGTACATTGCTGGAATTCAAGCGATTCTCTACTCCACACACTGGTGAGGCCACCGCAACACTGCTTCATGATGTAATTGTTGAATGGAGCCTAGAGAAGAAGGTTAAGGCTATTACAACAGATAATGGCGCAGATATTTGTGCAGCAGTTTCTAAGCTACACAAAGCACTATTTGAAGCTTCAGAAGACAATGTGAAAATCGAAGATTTCCATTTCCGATGCATTGCGCATGTGATAAATCTGGCCGTTAAGCAGTGCATGAAGCAAATTCACAGCGATATCAGTTCAATTCGAGCGCTCATTGGCTCGGTACGGTCTTCTGTGCAGCGCCGAGATCTGTTTGAAAAAACAAAGATTGAGTTGGGTTTGACTTCTCTGACAGTTCCATCACTCGACGTCGAAACAAGGTGTCCTCTACATTCTTGATGATAAAAAAGGCTTACAATTGCAGATCTGTACTGAATGCTCTCACGAATAGATTATTGGAGCTTAATGGATTGAAAATTTCGGAAGCTGAGTGGGAAAGGGCAAAAAGAGTTTGCGATTTCCTAGAAACTGCTGCATCGCTAACCGAAACACAGTCAGGTTCATTATACATTACTTTGAGCTTCAGCGCTTTGGCCTATCGTGCACTTGTGCGGAAGTGCAAACTTGTCGTGCAACAGAACGATGAAACGCTTCTAAATATAGCGAAGGCCGATGCTTTTGAAGCTTGAATTATACGA
>JALQPE010000840.1:0-67853 GCA_030407315.1 Asparagopsis taxiformis
TCTCCATACTACCGTATGTGTTGGCGTCAAGTGCTGATTCCACTTTGTTGCTTCTTCCTATGCGGTGATATCGCTTCAGATTCTCCATCTGATTGTTCATGAAATTCTACTCCCACCGCTTCGTAGTCCACAACCTCTCTGTTGCTCCTTCGCCACTGTGTCGGTGGCTGACCCCCGGACATTAACTTACTTCCCATCAGAAATTTTCATGTTCGTAGGAAAACAAGGGTAATTCCTTTCAGGATAGCATCATATAACAATCTGCCTTCCGCACCACCATTTTCTCGTGCCTTGGCTTCAACAGCATCCGAGTACCGCCACTTTGATACTTCCATCACTGCATATCCTTTTCCTCCGTCGTCAACCTCACAATTGCATCACCACATCCTTTCCATTGTGCTCCACCACATCAGCGTGTACACGCCATCTCCTCTGTCTACATCGATGCGGTCTCCCACTGACGGCTTCCACTGCAGACAGGATACTGCTCAGGAAGTTTGATTCCCAAACAGTAGCCTTCCACCATATTGCGTCATCACACCCACTTGGAACCATACGTCTTTCGCGAGCCGACACAGGGATGCATCTACGGCCGCTGCTCGCTCACGCTCACGGCCAGCTTTCGCTTTTTCGCTCTGTCGCCTAATTCGCAATGATTCACGCCTAGTCATAGTTGCTCCACAAAATTAAGATACTACAACGCACTATCTGCAATTTTGTTAGGACAAGTCTTCGTCGACTTCTTCACTAGATACTACTTCACCATGTCTGTAACGTCCAATTTTTTCATTTTTATAGTATGATACGAAATCACTACCTTGTTTCCTACTGCCATACAAGTTGTCAAACACTCTACTACTGCGTTCAAGATACTAGTCACGCTTAAAGCCAGGCCGGAACTCACTATTCAGGTCAATCTTGTGTATGCAGGAGTGACTTTATTACAAAATTTAGCGACTTCGACAATAACTATGCCGTAGTATCTGTGCTAAAATCAACTTAGATGGTGCCATTCTTTACTAAGTAATACTACAGAAACTAAACTCAAGTACAATTATCTACTCTTTCGACCGTACCCTACCTATGGTACAACAATGGCCATATCGAGATTAGCTAGTTAACGTCATACACTCTGCATTTCGCCTCTTCCATATGATATATTATTCCTCATGGACGCCCAAAACGTGACGCTATCGAAGGGTATGGCGCGCTGGAACAGTCAGTACCAGTCCATCACTCTAGCCTCACTACAATGCTACGAATGCCATCTGTACTACAGACCGGCGTAACCATCCAAGTTCATGGTTCGAGTCCAACATGGTACTGTCACACATATGGTTCCCTCGTTTCGTCATTCCAGCATGGAAATTATAAAAATCGTGGAATATGCCACCTCCGGTCACTGTCATGACCAACGCGACGTGTCCTTGTCCTTTCCATTGTTATTTTTCCGTACAGTACTGGAAAATTCCACCATGTCACGGTGCTTATACCCACTCCCACGGCGCAGTTTCATTCCACTATATTCTTTACGGTATTTCCACTACTTATCTATGGCACGGCGCCGGTAATTTCTGGGATTTTTTGATGGTTTGTTATTCCACTAATTTCTAATGGTCCAGACCATGAAATTTGCTGGTTTTTCAAAAAATTGCTTATCCTGTGACGGACTGCATCGTCTCAATGCTATGCATAGCATTGCCGATGACTTCACGCGCCTCACCCGTATGCACAGAACCAAGCTGCCACAGGACGCAAACCGCTTGCGCTGGGTTACTCAGCCTCTGGATGTGTACTACCTTCGCCGCAAGGACGACAGTGATCTTCAGCCTCATGAGATCATCCACAAGAGTGCAGAGTCGAACCATACGACTGGGACGCAACTGACGGAGCGCTCCCTGGTTCGAATCTTGTCGTCCATCCAGCAGTTCATCCGTACGATTGCTGTTGCAAATAACGTGGAAAACGCTGGCGACTTGCGTGAGTCTGATGTCATCCGAACATTGTTCGAGGCGCAGTTCATGGGGATGATGAATTCAACGAACACGGCCCGGCGGTGGACGCGTTTGGCTATAGCAACGCTGAAGCATCCTGTTCTCGACGAAGTGTTGCGTGAGCTGAACAATTCCGAGCGCCGCAACGAGATTGGGATAACGCACCTGGACCACAAGATAGTGCGCGAGTTGCTGGAAGAAAACTTTGTCTTCGTCTTGCGTGGTCTTCCGGAGTACTTGAACCCTGCTCATGGTGGACGTCCGGATGGACGCTTTGACGTGAACGACTTCTATACATACGTCCGTCGCGTGACTGCAATAGCAAATTCTCTGTACGCTGCGTTTGGGCGCCCAAAGAGTATTATGCGCAAGTCATTTCTGAGCACAGAGATGGCAATTGGGTCGGTTAAGCAGCCGAAGGAGTTGCAATGGCATCTCACCAATGCCATTGCAATGTATAGAGGGGACGACCGGAGCAGTGAGGTTCGAATGCGACGGAGAACCACGCATTTACAGGATTTGGAAACGAACTTGAAAGAGTTTTTCAATCCGACATTGAAGAAGAAGACTAAGGCTCGACGCAAACGCCGCCCTTCTGCTGCCAATGTGAGACTCACTCACAAGAAGCAGCGGAATGTCGAACATGAGCCTGCTTCGCATGGCATCCGCCGCCGTTCACAGCGACTTCGCTCGACGGGGAGCACACGCCTCGAGGAAGAAGAGCCGTTGTGGTACAACAATCCGCCGGGGAAGAAGAGCAGGCCGTTGTTGATAAACCCACCGATCAACAACAAGCCACTGTTTCCGGTGATGAGGGTGACGAAGACTCCGCCCGTTCCCCCGATTCTGCCGTTGAGATTGTCCCCCAAGATAACCAACGTGCTGGTGCGACTCCCTCCAACCAAGAATCTGTCCATACCGCTTCGGACGAGGAAGACAAACAGGGTGCAGACGAGGGCCAAGTCGAAAGCAAGGGGGTCCGCGAAGTGACAATTACATTCACTGTTCCGGAAGGAGTGGAAGTCGATGAAGACGGTTACATCGTTCGTGACTCTCCATCTGAACACGACCTCCTGTTCGACGACCGTATGCCATCTCTTCCTGACGATTTCGAAGTCAAAGACCGAGCCGAAGGGCATCATCTGGCGCAGCGTCCCGCGGACGTCATCGCATCGGTGAGGGTTGGCTGTCTGCCCCCGATTGAGCTCAGGTTGTTATTGGAGAGTGTGGAAATCGATGAGGAGGGCAGAGAGGTGAGGTATTTGAAGCAAGTGGCGATGGACCCTGTGTTTGAGGGGCTGCATGTTCCGGAACAACATCGGGCTCGTCATCTTGTTTTCGAGATCGACACCATCTATCCGATGTTTTTCGCAGCGTGGAAGATGGCTGCCAAGGCGATGTGTGAGCCTACATCGACGTTTCTACCCTCGAGGCTGGACTTCGCCCAGGTTGCGCGAATGTCTACAAGCTGGAAGGATTCGTATGAGGCCGGCACTGGTATGGCGTACTTCCACAATTGCCGAACGGAAATCAACGAGCGAGGGTATACGGTGATGCACAATTTCGCGGATGTAAGCTACCTCGATGCGTCGGACAAGTTCCCATTTGACTTGGGTCTCATGGAAGAAATTCCTAACCAGGAATTGTTTCGGTACTTCTTGGGAACATGGGAGGGGGAGCAGGTGCACAAGGACCCTGGGAACCGGCAGCTGTGGAGTCCCATTGTCAATACTGGGGACGATGAAACAGATGAGAAGAACCGGAATGAGGGGAGGGCTCGCTTCACGTCTACGCGCCACTGCCTGGTTGACTAAGCCGAGAACGACGAGTCGCGTACCGACCGGTTCAAGTTTGTGACGCGGCGAGCCCTGCTGGATGTGTGGTTGGGAATCCTTTTCCGGCTGATAGGGCTGGAGGAGTGCGGTTTACCGGGAGAAAAACTTGTCATGCCGGCATCTGGGGGACGGTTTTTGATAACGGGAAAGGGGTGTCCTCGGCAGGTCCCACACAATGATTTCCCTGTTCCTCCTCGCGACCGCAAAGATCAACTTCCGGGTTACTTTGTTATTGCCAACGGAGATGACCCATTCCCTATCTGGGTGTGTCCAGGGTCCCACAAGTACGTCTTTTCCAAAGCGCTGGAATTAGATATGTACGCCAAGACGATGAAGCTGAAGAAGGTAATCGTTCCGCCACGTTCAGTCTTCATCGGTCACGGCTATGTACAACATGCCGGGGCAGGGCATGTCGACAGAGTTGTGTCACACACGACAACGAGGTATCACACGTATTTCAGGAATGCGTCGTATCCGATTCCCGACAATGTTTCGTTTGGTTTCATCAGGCGGTTGGGATTCGAAGAAGAAGTAATCGCCAATGCTCCGCGCCGGTCTGCCAGGCAAAGTCAACCGGCACCTGTCAATGTTCGCCACAAGACAGTTGTTCCCATCCCGGTCAAGAAAGATCGTAGGCCGAAGACAGGGCAGCTCGGAATGATGCGGATGAAGACGACAGAACCTCGCAAGGATATAATGCACACACCGGGTGGGGCCCCGATAGTGCCTCTTCTGCCGGGAGAACCTGGATATCTAGTTCCCTATTATACTGACGACGAAGAGGAAGAACAGTTTTCCGACGGCTAGATAGCTTAACAACAACTACTTTAGGAAACAATTATCGAGAATATAATCATCTCCTTTATCACTTTCAATCTATGGACCTACTATAATGTACTTCCGTTCCATGCTTTCAAACTAGATTGTCCATTCCCTCGTGGGTTGGAGCATGATTTCCAGGACGATTCCCTCACATCTCTAGACTCGATAGTCTATGCTAGAAATAGCAGAACAATTGGGTTTGTACGTGCTTCATCGCCTACTTGCTTCCGGTAATGGGTGGACGTGCACGATACACGATCAACCTGAAATGGACGTCCGGTGGATGTCCAGCTCAGATGCATTGCTGGCCAGCCCAGAAATTCTACAATTCAGGGCAGAAAAAAATATTGCAAAAAACATCGATTTGGGCGGTCGATTGTGCCGTACGGCACACCCCCATCTCAAAAACATGTTCACATGTGCATGTTTTTGAGAATAGCCCAAATTTTAATTCAAATCATGGTGTCTAATTTGGCCACAACGGCCCCAGGCACCGGCCGCCGCCCCGAGTGGGGTTGTCACTGGCTTCTGTAAGCACTAACTGTAAGGCTAAATGGCGCCTAACGACGGGTCGATTTCAGGCTCAACACGTCAGGGACAGGTCTTGGTCCTTGTTCCATCATGGTCCCGCCCCACTCTCTCACGACCAACCTGAAATGGACGTCCGGTGGATGTCCAGCTCGATTGCACTGCTGGCCAGCCCAGAAATTCTAAAATTTCCGAGAAATCAATTTGGTGGCCCAGCATCTCCTGTGCCGAAAATTCCCGCACTCACTTCTGATATACTATATCGTAGTAGTAGTAGTCTAGACGTCTTTCGCACTTGTACGCATCAGGGAAGGCGTCACGGAAGGTTGAGACTACGCTACTGGTGTACCGCGTCGTCCGAAATAGCGAGTAGTGTTTGTTGTATAGTTGTGGAGTATGCGTCTAGTGGTTTGTAAAGCTTGCAGAACGGGATAGGGATGTGGGTGGCCCTATTTTATGAATACATGAGTACCAATATTCAGGGGTGACAAAGCGGAAAGGCATAGGCTCATACATGTTTGAGATTGCATAGTAGAGAAAATATTTTCATCGAAATTTACATGGAGCTGATGGAGGTTTTAAGGATGAGGTATGAGAGGAAGAAAATTCTTCTGTGGTATGAGGATGTGTTCTAAGGGGGGATGGAATCCTGGGATGGTACAGGGGGAGGTGGAAATCTACGGAGTGCGGGTTTAGATTGGAGTGTGATTCGGAGAGGAGTGCCGACAAGCATATTATGGGGATTGGGGAGACGCTGCGGGGTGTTGGGGTAGTGAGGGCAGAGGAGGTGTTTAGGTGGGACCGTAGGAGGGTGCGGTTGAAGGCGCCGAGAGGAGGGGGTTTTAGGAAAGTGAGGAGAAAGAGGGGGAGGGGGTAGCGTCTGTTCTGGCTGTGGTGAGTGGGGATGTGATGGAGAAGAAGGGGGTTATTGTATTTGGGGAGGGAGGGGAGTGGGAGGATGGGTGCGAAGTGGAGGGTTGATATGTGGTTCAGAGCGGGGAGTTTTCTGGGGAGACGGCGGCGGAGCGGGAGCGTGGGCCGGTGGTGGTGGTGTATACGGCATCGAAGATGCGGATGGCGTGGGGGCATGGAGCAGGTCGGGTACGGGATGGGGAGTGAGAGGTTTTCGAAGAGTAAGCTGCAGGGAAGTTTGTGGAGAGGGCGAAGGAGAGGGGTTGAAGGTAGAGGAGAGAGGGTATTGAAGAACAATACGTTTCAAAGGTGATGGGGGAGAGCATGGTCGAGGAGATAAGGGGTGTTTTCCCTATTCTGAGGTAGTATGAGGACTGGTTATACGAAATCTGTACGGTAGAGCAGAAAAGTAGGTATGGAATGGAGGTGTGCACCGTGGAAGCGGGGATAGGTAGCTGAAAATGCGTGCTAGAGTGGTATTGGGGGTGTTTGAGGTACAGTACGGGGGAGGTGAGCACCAACTGGAAGGGGGTGTGAGCGAGAGGATGAAAAAATTGAAGACAAAATTGGAGTCGACCGACAAGGAAAAATAGAGTGGTCGCCGTGATGGATGCGGACATCCATGTCGAGCACGGCGGCAGAAATTTCTGGGGTAGAAATTTTTGAATTTCTGAACCGGCGCCCGTCCTAGGTGGACATAGACATGGCGGAAGTCCATCCCGAGGGGGACATCCGTGGTACTAGAAACAATGAATGTCGCCCTAGTAATACTAGACGTACTAGACCGCATGGACGTCCGGTTCTAGGCGGACATCCAAAAATACTGGAGAACATGGACGTCCGCCTAGTAATACTAGGTGTACTAGAGGTTGTGGACGTCCGCGTCCATTTCCGAGAACACAGACGAGAGTCCAAGTTCCGATAATGGTATGGGATGAGGATGGGTGGGGTCCCCAACTGTGATCGTAGTTATGTTTTGGAGGGGATATTTCAAAGGGGGTCCCCAATATGTTACTGAGATGGGTAGCTGAGAGTATGCCACCAACGGAGCGTGGTGCACCTTCGTCCAAGATAGGGTTGGGATCCAAATGAGACTGTCTGGATCCCATCAATGAAAAAGGTTTCGGGCTGTGGTTATCTCGCGCAGGGTCTGGGTTAGATCGCAACTTGGGGTTTCTTTCAGGGTCGTAAAAGCCACACTCTGGATCGCCTTTCCAGTGTCCATATTTTCCACATTCGTGGCATCTCGTATTGGACTTATCGCGCTGTGTATCTGTGTGTCGTCTTCGCTTCTTATTGAAAGGTTGGATCGCGTTATTGGGATTTTTTGTTGATTTTTGTAGAGAAAGGAGGGCAGATTTCGGGGGTACAACATCGGGGACTCTCTTTTCTGCAGCATTTGTAGGTTCGCATTCGATTTGACTTAAAGCCAGGATTGCATCTTCGAGTCGTATATGGGAATATACGCGCTCCGTGTTTTTCGTTCGCATAGAAGTTTTGTCAATGGTAAGTAAGATCGTGTTGAGTTGGGATGCGTACCTGTTCATGTCTTCGGAGTGGATTCCCGTAGTATTTTCTTCAATTTTCTTGGCGAGTTCCAGGATGGAGTCGAAAGATTTTCTTGGTATGTTAATCGATTGCTGTGGTTCGGGGTTGTCTCGAAGCTGGGAATTCGTGGTGAGTTGCAGGATGAGATAGTCTTGGACGCTTTGAGGAAGGGCGGAGCTTTCTAAGAGAACCATGACGAATACTCGGTTGTCTTGATCAGCGGAAGTCTTGTGGCAGTGGTTCAGGTATTGTGAAACGAGGCCCTCGAAACGTTTCGCATAGTTATAGGGAGATTCCGAAATTTGGCGGCGGCATGTGTAAATATTTCGCATCATTTTAGAAATTCTTTTGATTGACTCATGCGGAGAGTCTTTAGCGAGGAGATCAATGATATATGAGATAGCAGTGTCTTGTTCTTCATCAGTCGCGGCTTCTTCCATTACCAAATTTCCGGCATTAATATGAAATTCGATTTTGTGCTTGCTGGCGGTATCCACAGCCAGGTATATAGATTCTGCCAGAGCTTTCGATAGAGCATTAGCTTTAACGTCGCCACCCCGGGCTAGTTTCCGTACTAGCCGTACCCAGAGGCGCACATCGTTACGCCATTGAAACTTGTCTGATTGTGAGTTGAATTTTGGAGGTTGCATAATATCCCTTGGAGTTTCACGCCCTTCTGGGCCCATAACTGTTAAAACATCCATGTGGAATGACGCTAAAGGGTGGAATACTCTACAAGGTAGAAGAGTGGCAAATAGATTTGGCACGTAGCCGCTTCGCTCCTCTCTGTACCTTTTTTCTATAGCTAGTGTCTATGTAGAGACCTATTTATACACGCTCTGCTGCGCTCCTTGTGAGCCGCCAGATGAGCTCGCTGCCGCGCTCCAGCCCTATAAGAAAATGAATATGTACCCGTGATATGCCTCAGATGAACCTATGATGTACGTGATATCTTTACTGTGTGCAAGAGATATTTCTCTGATGTCCCAAAGATGAGCGTAAAGACATCTCAGGTCCATCTTTGGTATATCGCTATGCGGCCATCAGCTGAAGAGCGAGTGTTCCTTATCGGTACATCAGAGGAACACCATGTATGTCATATGTTCATCATACAGCCATCATTGGTACATCTTCAAGTCTTACTGGGCAGGTGAGCTGCCGGCTCAGCCATCAGTGGGTGATTCAAAGCTATGATGCTGATAATACCAGGGTAGCCGATGCTTGTAAACGGCGTCATCGTTCGGGAGTCTATTGGAGTTGGGCGGCGCCGACTCTGGGTGCTGAGCGTATAAGCTCCAGTAATCTGCATATGCCGACTTGCTGATAATAAAGTCATCAATCTTGCCCGCTTGAATATAAGCACACTGACAGAGCCCGTATGTCAGTCGTGCAGTCACTCGGCGGTGACAGGCATATAATAATACAAGCTCCCATACAGCGATGGGCTCACACATTTGTTCTATACACACGTGTGGCGAGTTAACACGTGTGACATAGCACACGTGTAGATATGGAACCTCCTTCCATTTACAGTGATGTCTCTCATACTAAGCCAGTTTATCACAACAGTACGGGAAAAATGTGCACGAACTGGAAGGGGGGTGTGAGGGAGCAGTTGGAAAAATTAAAGAAAATATGGGAGTCGGCCAGGAGGGGAAAAGAGAGTAGTTACCGTGACGGACGCGGAAGTCAATTTACATGGTGGCAGAAATTTCTGGGCCCGAAATTTTTGAATTTCTGAACCGGCGCCCGTCCTAGGTGGACATAGACATGGTGGACGTCCATCCCGAGGGGGACATCCGTGGTACTAGAAACAATGAATGTCGTCCTAGTAATACTAGACGTACTGGACCACATGGACGTCCGGCTCTAGGCGGACATCCAAAAATACTGGAGAACATAGACGTCCTTCTAGTAATACTAGGTGTACTAGAGGTTGTGGACGTCCGCGTCCATTTCCGAGAACACAGACGTAACAGCTTTCCGAAATGCTTACGAGACACTTGACATATCTGATATTGGATTCATCAGATCCGAATACAATCCTGCCGACGGGTTCACAAAAGATTCAACGAACAAAAGCCTACAGAATATTGTTCAAACTGGTTTAAGTCTCCATCCTGTCGAACAATGGGTAATTCGTAATCCGCAAAGGGGCTCGTCCAAAAGCAGCAACAATTGCAATGAACCGAAAAGGAGGGAGTGTTCAGAATAAACTGTATACTCTTACAGTAAATAAAAACTAGCTTATAGTATTACACTATATTCCGTGCATAGAGGCTAGTTCTAGATGTGTGTAATCAACTCAAATCCTACACTATGGTCCTCTAGAAAATGTGCGGTTGTAGAAAGTACTACAGTTAGTTGCACTTCTATTGAAAATTGTAGCTTTACTTCATAGACACTTCTTCTAGAGAAGAATTAGTTTTTATGCGGGCTAACAGTAGCTGTAGACAGGTAGAAACTAATAGGAATGACGACCATTTACTATCTCTATGGTACCAACTTCCTAACATTACACTGTCTACCTCTGTTCTAGCTCTATCTAGCGAGGTTTTTGTCTGAGGCTAGACGACTTTTTCCCTCGTCACAAAGTAGATTTAAACTGGTCGATACCATCAGTTCGTAGGATTGAAAAGACCATCAACATTAAACTCTTCATCTTCACCTCAACTACTCAACCTTCTACAGTAATTTTACTGTCAGGTAAACCTACACGTGTCTGTACTGCCGATCTAGGTCAACTGCTGACAATCTTTTTTGTTACTTTTACAACACTATCCATATGCCGGTAGTGAGGATGCAGCGAGTGTCACACGTGTAGGGATGACAATGTTACATGGCCTACGGATAATCTACCCCGCGGTACAGCGGGTATGCGCAAAGTGCTCCATCGGCTCTGGTCCTCTACATCTGACCAACCAGAGGTCTCCGTCTCAGTTGCGATACAAAAGCGAGTACCATCTTGGGAATTCAGCGATAGATAGAAAATCGAAGTAGAGAGATTCAAATGCAGTGCGACGCTGCAAAAACAATCGCTCCGAAGTGCTCCCTCGAAGACAGTAAAGGTCGGATGCCATCTTTTTGTGTAGTGAACATTTCAAATTCTGGGGTGGTTCTGGCTCGTTGTATAAAAGAGGAAATTCTTCTCTTGGAAGCTGGACACTTCCTGAAGCAATTCTTTGAATAAGCGCAGGAGTGCTGTTACTAGAGATAAACGCTGCAACGTTCTTCAATTGGTTCTGATTAAGGTGCCAAGCATCAAGGATGTGGTGCGCTTTTGGCCAAACTCGTCTAGCAGCATTAATTCCTACAGCATCCTGGTCAAATGCAATAACATTAGGAGAAATGCGAGACATAATACTAAACTGTTCCATCGCCCATACCATGCTCTCCTTTGTTTGGTCTTGTATGTAACCAACCATGAAAATGGCAATGCAACCCTCATTAGTTCTACCAGCGAATACAATTAGTGGCAACCCGTATGGGTTTGCTACAGACTTGCAGTCAATGGCGATCCCTGGCATAATTCCATCCATGCGGTACGCCTCTCTCCACTCTGGAAGAGCCCAACAAACTGAGTGGAGAACGTTTTCCGACGCGAGACGGGCTGTAAAGAAAGTTTCAGGGGCCTCATTCTTCATCATGATGAGGTTTTCAAGTAACTTTGAACAATCATTCTTGTGATCTCCGAAACTTCGGTTGTTGTAAGAGAGCAATCTCCGAAATCTGTCTCGTGGAATATTGATTTGGTACCTGTTTTCTATGTAATCAGCAATGTCTGAACACCGTATGAATGAAAGCTGACTGATTTGAAGGGCTGCAAGATACGCATGAGGGGGTATTGCATTGGATATTAAAGAATGGGAAGGGCCGTGATCATGGACGCCATTCTTCACGTCAAGTACATGCCTGATAGTTCCATCTCCCTTGACATCCATAGTAGCATTTTCATCAGTCAGTTGGTCCTCGGTACGGTGGAACCCTGTATGAGAATTCTCCAGATATCCGCGGAGCCTCACCTCAAATTTGCAAGGTTTTGCAGAGTTATTGCTTTTTTTCATCCCATTCCTCCTTGTCACACATAGCGCATTGCGCTATGTTGCCAAATGAAGGTGGGACTTTGAATGTATCGTCTTTCACGATCATAATACTTGGAACGACGGATTAACATACGATATCCGAAGCTTTCTGACACATTCTTTAACGAGGGGATAAGCCTCGTACTGTCCCAATTCTCATGCTTCCTTGTCAACACAATCATAGCATCTGCTACTGTGCTTCGCATGACATCGAGGTCAAGTTTTGAAGCATCAACAATGACCTCATCAGATTTATCTCTGCATTGATTCACCTGCTCAGTGACTCTGTTATGTGGTTCAATGGGTCCCGTGTGCACAGCAGATTGTACATTGAGATCTTGAAGTGCATGAGGAGGTAGGCGGTTGCTCCTTCGCAAACTGTCCCAAGGGAATGTCTTTAGCAGATTTGGGATAGGAGCAGGATCTGCACTACTTGAAATAAACGGTGAATCTTTGCTGGATCCGGAACTTTCCCCAGAGCGGGACTTATTGCCTTGGCCATGAACATCTCCATCTGTTTTCGGTTTATCCTCCAGGACCATATCTCCTTGAATAAAAGGACCCTCTAAGCTTTCAATCTGGTCACAAGACTCCATCCCAGCGGGAAGTGAGGAATTTTCTTTGCAGCCACCAGTACCTGGAAAAGCTTTGTCCGACCATTCTGGACTTTTGTTTTCGCATTTATTCGCATAAACCTGAGCTTTCATAACCTCAACTCGGGTGGAAAGTCTTTCTTGTGTGCATTCGGGAGCAATCCTAACTAAGTCTCTGCTGAACCCAGCTTTCATAATTTTCCGAAGTAATTAACCGCTCTCGTTTCTTGCCCAAAACGATGGGCGGGATCAAAATGTATAATGCTTTGCGGATGGGTTAGGTGGGAGGATAAGTTAGGAAAGATCATCCCACCCTTCCCAATAACGATAGGTGGAACACAAGCAGTCGGTGTGAAATTCTGGGGAGTGTTATCTGAGAAAGATTGAGGTTGATGAGCCAAAGAAGGTTGAATAGAATTTTGAAGTGGTCTCGTTAAACTTGAGTCTTTGACTGCATCTTTTTCCACGTCTCGCAATGTTTGAATAACTGATTTATACCTCCCAGATGGTTTACAGCTTCCATCAATTGGATGATTGTGAGATTCCACAGGTAGTTTGACATACCATACATGAGATGTTTTTCGCTTACTGCAGTAAATTACAACAGGGCATGAACTCCTTCGATGATGTTCCGCACAACGCAAGCGTACTCGTACCAACAAATCACCCTTACTGTTGTTCAACCACGTCACACTTGCTGCACCAAAATGTATTCCCCTGGTCGCAATAGTAGATAAGTAGTCTTCAATCCTGCCGTTCACCACAAATGTGTAACCCTTCACCCCACTTGGTTCGGTACCCTCTCCAGAAAGTAACTGAATCATGGGAGTGTAGTAGATTGTTTGCGAAGTACTAGAAGGCCTGATAATGGCTGCTTCATTATTTGGCTTGGATGTAAACAAGTTTGCAGATATGTCAAGGCCACACCCTTTTGGAATCGATCTGGTTACATCTTCTGCAAGCTTTTCATGTATTGGGATTGCAGATACTGAATTGGAGAAGTATCCACAGAGTTCATTATCCACCGAAGCAGAATTGCTTCTCTTCTTTCCCAATGTATCTCGAACACTGATTTGTTTCCCATCTACATATTCCCTTGGCCCAACGAAATCATTCACATTTTTTGATGTACTGTTTCTTCCAGAGTCATTTCTACGGGCCACGGAGCTTGTGTCACATCTATGTTCCACTACCGTTGCCCCACTAGGCAATATGTAAGGAACACCTTTACTGCGACACTCGAATCGACGTTCATCCATAGAAAGTGGGCATTCAACCCTACCCTCCGAATCATTTTTTCCTGTCGGGATCCTTCCTTTTTCCCTTCATATCCATCCTCCTCGGGTATTGCAGAATTTCTGAAAGACCGGGTTGTTCCTTTGAATTTGTCGCCATGCATTGTTTTTGACATGATTGATGGCTGTAAGGAAGATGGATTGATTTTTTTTCTGTTATACAAACTGTGAGAGACTCTGCCAGAACCGCGGTCCGAAGAGAAACCATTTTTCTTCACCGAAAAATTTCTCTGGTTGGGTCCTGCAGATCCCGCACTTCCATCTGGTTCCTCAGAGTGATCTTCTGATTCTGACCGCACATCAGGTTGGGAAATCTCGGGGAAGAATGTGGATGCTTTTCCTGTCTGCTCATGACATATCTTCTCCAATTCGATCACTTCGCACTCTGTCAGAAGACCGGCGTCTGACTGACATCCAGGTAACGTCGACGCAATGTAACGGTACACATCGATATCACTCACAACCATCTGGGAACAGTTTTTTCGTCTATCCTTCAACTTCTGTAGGCTGATGATAGATTTCACGTACTTCCATGTGCAACACTGCCTGATGAGCTCTGTTAAAACAGCCGAATAGCTCGCATATGTCGTTTCTGGCATACTTCCACGTTTTTCAGCAAACTCAGAGGCAGCCGCGAGAACATAAAATCCACAGCTGTATCCATCCCTTTGTTGTTCGTAGTCCAAAATGTCAAGGATATAATTCACATCTCTAGTTTCCCAGGTAATTTCTGGAGAGAAACTCTGCAGGAAGTCTTTCACAAACTCCAATAGATTACTAGGAGCGCTACAAATCAAGCTATCCCCCCAGTACACCAGCCCTGTTTTTGGAGTGTTCGGATTTGGAACACCGAAAAATGCACTCCAGTGAACTTGATTGATGTTGATTGGCGCAATTAATTTTATAGCTTCATTGCGGTTCTTCCATACTCTCATACATTGTTCACGAATTTTTTTGAATTGCAAATCATTGGAAAACGAAACCATCTCTTTGCAATAGGTTCTAGCTCCGGCAGAAAAGTATTGGGACGAGTTGCATTCCAATGTGACTACATTGCTCTTCATTTCAAAGCATGCCATTCCAGCTAAAAGAAGATGATCATCCATTTGTTTCTTTTCGAAAGAATGCATGAACCACGGCGGTGCAGGATCCGAAGCGACAAAACACTTCGTCAGGTGCTCTGAATAATCTTGAAGGATAGCCTAGTCCCCTGTGCACAGTTTGAAACCATCCGTTTTCAGCTTTTGAATGAATTTGGATACATGTACTATCCTCTCATTCAAACATTCAATTTCCATTTATCCCTACCAGATTCCAACGCACCTTGTGGTTTACAAAATGATAAATGATAATGTTCCAGTCCGAAAAGATTCTCTTCGTAGAGATTAGCGATGACTTACCCCCGATCTTTGTAAAGCGAAGCAGATATCCCTGTAATTTTTCTTCTGTCTGGGATATTTATGCTAAACCATTAGCACACAGCACTGCTTTTGAGTTCAAAGTAGAACTATATGTTATTCCAGGGTAGTGGGTATAGCACAAAGGAGATCTGCTATCTTTGTTCACAGTACAGCCTCCTGGTACTGAATATCTCAAGGAACAGAAAAAAAACTCCACTTTTGAATGCAGTTGTGGATAATTCAAGCGACAATGAGTGGAATTAACAGTTCGAGGTCAATTTCTTTCTGGGATCACTCAACGTGATTATGAGATAAGACTTCCTTTGGATACTTTGTGTCAGCTGTATCACTTTAACTTTTTTTCTTTTGCTCGATTCTGAGAGAATGAGGCCGATGTGCGCATCACCTGCGATCGAAAATGCTTTCTGCAATCTCGAGATCCAGCGGTAATCTGCTGGGATGATGTTGTGTGATACAGCGGTGAGCGAGAGAGGTTTCTTTGGTGCGGAGCTCGGTGCGTCGCGGTGATTCACTCGATACGGCGCGTCGATGCTGAGGTGTACGCACTCCTCTGTATCGGTCCATGACGTACTGGTCCACAACGGTGTAGACCGTTCCAACTGTTCACTTGTTGGCGGGAAATTGGCCGGCGGCGGTGAAAGTTTTCGACTTTTCAAAATATCTGGTCACTCCATGTGTCACGACGTTCACATCTCTCCCAGAAGGGTGTTTTTCGATGGTGCCCCAGAGGTACTTTTTTCGCAGTATATTGTCATTAACCAATCACAGCGCAAGAATGAAAGAACGAGGCAAGCTGATTAGCCAAGGGAGTGGCAAGGTACGGAGACCTCTGGTTGGTCAGATGTAGAGGACCAGAGCCGATGGAGCACTTTGCGCATACCCGCTGTACCACCGGGTAGATTGTCCGTAGGCCATGTTACATTGGAATCCCACTGCACCTTATCCTCCCGACTGAGAGACTGTATTGATACAATTTTTATCATAAGCCTCCGGTCGGGGTATCGTCACGTTTCGACGTTCGACGTTCAGAAGTGTAACGCGATTCAATCCGGATTCCGGACTGTAATGCAACGCTCGGCGGGCGCCATTAATCTCCTCCGCCACAATCCACACGAATTTCTTTCGTACCTGATCGTGCGCTTGATACCGCCACAACCCACACGAATTTCTTTCGTACCTGATCGTCCACTTATTGCCGCCTGATCGTGCGCCCGCTACTGCTGATCGTGCGCTTTATGCTAACCGTTCGATTTGACTGTGACCGTGCACCTGCTACTGCTCATTTCTCGCAGACAACCGTCAGCTGTAAAACTATCAATTTAGGTTCGATCCGATGCTTTGCATTGCAGCGGGGATATGCTGGTGCAGACAAACGCAACTTACCGAACGTTGAGGTCTCTCCAGTTACCATCAACTCGCATCATTTCCTCTCTAATCTGTCGCGCTCAAAGTATTTGTACTCTTGGCGGAGGCAACTGCAGCCGCAGACATCAAAGCCCATCGCCCGAGCGCAAATGTTTGCGGCTGTGCGTCACCCACAATTGGCAGTGGTAAGCGACGGTTAGTCAAGGGATGTTTCCACTTGCAACTACGTGCAAAACTACCGATCGTTGCCAACTCAGCTCACGCGTCCTCTAACGCAGCAAACAGAAGAGATGTTATTGAAACTAAACTATCCATTAATTGTTCTGTCTCTATCTGAGTTTGCAAGCTGCGTTGCTCTCATGCTATTGGAAGATGGATATTGGAAGTATCTACCGACACTAATGGGCTGAATGATACTTGTCATGTATTTTCCATATGTACATGAAGCGTGCATGTCATCGCCATCCATTCGATTTTCCATGTACCACTCACAAAGCATCGGTGTGCATCACTGTGGACTTGGATATCATTCTTACTCACAAACAAAGCTTAATGCTCATGAAATTCGTCATAGGAAACTGTAAACGGGAGTGTACTTACGGTTTGTGCTCTCCGCTATTACCATTACCGCGTGATGACGAAACCAAAGCACTCTCATTTCAACGCAATATATCATCACAGCAAGTCGTTTCACTCCAGAATTCCATCCACTTATCTACAATTGCACCTTCTCTCAACTGAAGCGACTTTTCGTTCTGCAACTACTGCGCGCGCTTGGCAGTGCTTGTGTAGAACCCAAGTAGACGGAAATAACAATCCATGAAATGGAAATGAAGTTAGTAGTAAGCATGGATGATTAATGGAATGAGTGGAACGGAGAGACAAATAACTCTACAGATGGAAACGGTTATCCCGTAAGGTAGAATATACGTCGGAAGGGCTTGCTTGATTTTTTTGGTGATAATTGTTCGCATGTTTCATACTGGACTCAAAGAGGGATCTGCCATCTCATTTTCTGTGTGGTCGCGTCAGATACATCTTATTCAAGTACGAATCAGTTTACTTTCTGATGAGAAGTATGCACATCCAATGCTGTTATGCAGAATTGGAACTATGGAAGGTAAAGTACATCTGAATTCTTCCATGTGATTGGCGCACTCCTAGATCTAACATTCTGTGTAACATGGCGATGGTAATTTTGATACCGCAACAATACATTCGAGTATAGATGATTAATTTGCTGCATCCCAGATGCATCTACAGACAGATCTTCAACGTGATCGATACCCCATTGCAGAATTCGTTTCATTTCTGTTGCTTTTTCTCGCATAGATTCCACTCCATCCGCGCCCTGATGCGACGGAAAGAAACCAGTTATGTGTCTAGGATCTGGACTAATGAGTATTTCTCCAATTGTCGGTCGTAAATGTCCAGTCAGAACTGGAGACAAGGTCGATACCTTGTCTTCACCGGCAAAAATTGCTCTAAAACAGTTTTCTCTCCTCTTGATCTGCAGGAATGGCGGTGATCTACTACGAATTACATCGCGATATTGAGGACAGGATAGTTCATATGTGAGATGCTTACAGAGTAAAAATTTGCTGTTCATGAAACCCTTGCATGAACATGTCCACAATAGTCGGTTTGTTTTATACTCATTGATAGGAGCAGTAGCACTAAGGCGGCTCCATTCGTTAGCAAAATGCCTCCACCAAGCAGGAACCTTGTTTCCAGAGCACAACATCTCAAAATCTGCAGCACACTTCGGAAGCATTTTGACTGATAATATGTACACAAGAAAGTCGCATCTTGGCCTGTTATGAGGTAGTAGATAAACACGTTTTAGCTGCGACCAATGTGCCTCTACCATCATTGTTGTCTTTGCAATAGGTAAAAAGTCTTGGACTTTTCTTCCCCAGAGTGCAAACATGTGATCCTGGTACCAATTTTGCAGTAAGTATGTTTCCATACCCGTGTCTCCCAGTCCCTGGAATAATTCTTTGATTTCGCTTCGTGCAAACTGTAGGGAAGTAGTCAGATCATGTTCTGGACACAGGAAGGGATGAGCGTTGTAGTGCTCGGAAACCAACCGAAGTAGTGGCCGTTCCTTTCCTCTAAGAGCTTTATGACCACTTTTAATGAGTGCATGGAGCTTTCTTTTGATTGCACGCTTCATGTGCCAGACACAGATAGAAGGATTCAGATGATAGACGCTTTTGATGGAGTTAATCTGACCCCAATCTTTATCAGTGAAAAAGAAGGTAGGATGGAGGTCAGGTAATTCTTTCTGAACTGCCATCAGAAAGGCAGAGAGTGACTCCTGACGTGTTCTGTCGTACTCGTCACGCCCAGCGCCAAGAAGTAAGTACGCCAAAGGGAAGCCCGAACCCAGTACAGAACCAATGATAGCAAACAATTCAAGCTTTGTAGAATTTGTTCTGTACGTAGAGTCAATAAAAACCTCTTGAATGTTCATTGCGGAAGTTATATGGCATCCGAGACTTGTCACGATCCCAAGGGCGAAGTGAGAGGACATATGCATCACCACACGCATGTTGCTTGCTCTAGACGCAAAAGCTACGGCAGAGTTCACAGGGTTCTCACTCAAACGGAATTTGGAAGTTATTTGCTCTGACCATATATTGTATATGTTCATATATTTGAATGGTTGCTCGTAGCTAGATCTCAATTGCAATGAAATCTGAAACGGTGACAACCCGCTATCTGCTAGTCTTCGAACAGTTTGCATGACTTCTGCATTCATTGGTAGTGATAGTTGCAGTTTTTCATGCAACTGCTGATGAACAATTGAAATTTTAAGTTTTCGCTTCTTACCGTAAGAAATATTGACTGTTCCACCGCATATGTGCTCCTTTCTAGAGACCCTTTGTCTCTTCCGTGCGTTCTCAATGGTATCCATGACTTGCTTTGCAATTTTAGATCTTTGGCTGCATATCCATGTTGAAGATCTATCCCTGAGCTTATTGGATATGTATTTGTATCCTTCAATGGTATTAAACAGCAGAAAAAGGCGCTTCTCGGCTAATTTTCGCTGTTCAATTGAATGGGACTCTACGCATGCATCAAATACAGATTTGGACTGCCAACTGCAATACGTGCATTCAATCGGCCAATATAGCTCGGCTGCTGCTTCGTAGTTCGCTCGATGCCAATTATAAATTGACAAGTGAGGTTCTCCTTGTGCATCCAGGTCTCCACAGAAATATACTTTTTGTGGAATCTCCTCGAGAACACTATCAGAGCGACAATCATTACAATTAACGCTCAACGTGTGCTCGTCCGTTAAAAAACGTATTGATTGTCTCCTTCTGCCACATTTAGAGCATTTGCATAAGAACAAATCCCGCGCACTGCTCACTGTCACAGATTTGTCCACCACGAACTCCATTATTGCAACGAAGACGTTATCATCAATGATATATTCCTCATCCATTACTATTTCTTTGTAATCCTTTTCAAAT
Source organism: Asparagopsis taxiformis (assembly GCA_030407315.1). Taxonomy (NCBI): domain Eukaryota; phylum Rhodophyta; class Florideophyceae; order Bonnemaisoniales; family Bonnemaisoniaceae; genus Asparagopsis; species Asparagopsis taxiformis. Next base: position 19,878 of record JALQPE010000840.1, read on the forward strand.
GACTCATCTGAAATCGAATATGATTCACAGAAGAAAAACTTTACTTCTTCGAAGGACGGGAAGTTCCCAGAGAACATATCATGATATGTGACTTTGGCATTCGGAAGTACTGCTCTCGACGAGTCTGGAGTACCCTGAACTTCCATGTAGATCGGTTGTCTGCGAGAAATGAGCAGTAGCAGGTGCACGGTCACAGTCAAATCGAACGGTTAGCATAAAGCGCACGATCAGCAGTAGCGGGCGCACGATCAGGCGGCAATAAGTGGACGATCAGGTACGAAAGAAATTCGTGTGGGTTGTGGCGGTATCAAGCGCACGATCAGGTACGAAAGAAATTCGTGTGGATTGTGGCGGAGGAGATTAATGGCGCCCGCCGAGCGTTGCATTACAGTCCGGAATCCGGATTGAATCGCGTTACACTTCTGAACGTCGAACGTCGAAACGTGACGATACCCCGACCGGAGGCTTATGATAAAAATTGTATCAATACAGTCTCTCAGTCGGGAGGATAAGGTGCAGTTGGAATCCCCATGTTATAAACTATCAAAAAATGTGTTGCTCTTGCATAGCATCCACAAAGCCTACGTCACTTAGAGGATTTCTACGCTCCGGGTTGGAAAGGCCCGTACTGTGAAAGTGCGACTAGAATAAGTCGGCTGGCGCCCGTTCTATTTTCCTCGGAATCTCAAAATCACTTTATGCTACAAAGCTTGAACTTCAGACTACTGCCTTTCTTACCGAAGCCCCTATCTTTCAGACACCCTACATAAGTATCTCCTTTAACTCTACACGAAAACAAAAACATCTTGCCAGACAGCTCGGTTCAATCTTTTCCTACCTAAAAACTGTCCTCAGCCATGGGTAATCAACCATCCAGAGACCAACAAAACAGCGCAGGATCCATTTCCGCGTCGACCAACTCATCCTCTCCTAGAATGTACCCGAGCCCGCAAACTTCTACACCACCCCAAGATTCCTCGTCTACGCCCGATTCCTCCACGTTGTCACCCACAGAACCGCTCGAATTCTTCGTCCCACAAAACGCTGCCGAAGTTCTCGATTTCACCAATGATTCCACACCGGAATCCATCGCGAAAGGCCACCTCCTCTGTACCACACCCGGAAAAAACACCATCGCTCTCGTCGGCATGGGCGGTGCCGGAAAGACTACAAGACTCAGAGCTCTTGGTTACCACCCCGAAATATGGTCCCGATTCAACCATGCCATCTTCTTCATCGAACTCGGAGCCCATGTTTCCCTCTCTTCCTTCATGGCCCAACTCAACCTGCTCGTCACCTGCGTCGCTCCAGACTTTGCTAATCAGTTTGAATCAATGTCCGCCCACGAAACCATCCATCGTGTGCTGGCTACAAAGCTTGTTTCACACCTGCGCTCCAAGAATTTGCTCCTGATATTGGACGATGTTGGTCAAGTTAATCATGCAGTGTACGCAATGGTGCGGGCTATTTGCACTGCTGTCCAAAAGTTACCTACCACCTCAATGAAAATTCTTACATCGACGCGTGATCGCAGTGTCGCTCGCGTGCCGATTCATGATGTGACAGTGGATGTGAATCCGAACGAGGAAGATATCGAGACTGCTGAACGCATTGTTTGTTATCATGCGAATGCTGATAGAAGTTCCCTACCAGCTGAAAGTCGTCAGGCGCTACGAGAAATCATCACCATATGTTGTGGTCTACCATTGGCACTCACAGTGGCTGGCACGTCTATTGCTCAGATCGGCGTAGCGCTACAATACCCAAACAGGCACATGGCATGGAGCCACTACAAAAGTCGACTGCAGAACAGTGCCGGCACGCTGGGTCACAGTAATGTCGATGGGCACATAGGGCTGTATGCGTCTCTCAAATCCAGTCTAGAGCTTTTGGAATGCGAGTGGATCAATGAGAATATATCGTTGCACGCCATGTTCCGGTCACTGAGTGTGCTACAGAAAAAGATGGTAATACCACTTAGCGGGCTACAGAGGCTGTGGGGGCTAGATAGCACGCATGCAGCTCTGGGACTGGGAAAACTTTGTGAGAATAATATCGGAACATTGCATATAGACGTAGAAAACCGCATGGAAGGGTTGAAGCTACATGATCTTGTACATGATTACAGTGTAGAGCTAGCGAAGAAGGAAGAAAGCGTGAGTGTATGGCATGGGAGATTGGTGGATGGATTCTGTGGATGGAACTGGTCGAATAGCAGCGGCGCCAATACTAACAGATCAGAAAAATTGTGGAAGACATTCGCGAATAATGAATATGCTGTGGAAACGATTGTCTGGCACATGCTCGGAGCTGGAAGGGGAGGAGAGGTGTTGAAATTGCTGACAGACTATGAGTGGATACAAATGGTCAATAGCAACGAACGACGCCATGCCTTTGAGAAGATAATGTCTGATTTAGAGCAACTGATAGGGTATTTGAAGACCAGGGGCGAAAATGCTGCAGGGTTAATACCTGATATCAAGATCCTGGTGAAGACGATGAGAAAGTGCCTAATCCCATTCTGCCTAGAAAATCGAAAGGAATGTTCTTTCCAGTTGTATGGCCGCCTAGCTTCTCTGGTATCACAGTCCGGCGTGATCCAGCGCGTGTTATGGGGCATTGAACGGTACAGTTCTCGCCCATGGGTACGGCCGAAGGCTGGTGTCCTTGGTAGTGTCAATAGTACTTTGGAACGCCTTTTGAAGACCGATGTTCTGGTAGTGAGAATGGCGTTATTGCCTGAGCGGGAAGAACTCATCATTGGGGGAGAGGAGGGTGCACTTCGAGTGATCAGCTGTCATGATGGAGAAGAGCGATATGTGATGCAAGGCCACACAAGAGAAATCTCAGGGATATGTGTCGACAAGGAATCTGCAGAGATATATTCCTGTTCCGCGGACGGGGTTCTGATTGTTTGGAAAGACGGCGAGCAAGTCCGATCGTTCCAGATCAACAGACTAGAAGAGAATGACCATGTTTGTAGCACATTATTCCTACAAACCCAAAGAATCCTCCTCATCGGCTGCCAGTCTGGGAAGCTGCGCTTTTTAGATGTGGCTACTGGCACTATTAGTGAATATGCGGATGGCCACTCGGATGCAATCCTCTCGCTGGCAGTTACGGCAGATGAAAAAATGGTTGTTTCAGGTTCGGCCGACCACAGCATTCGGATGTGGAATACAAGCTCACGGGAGACAATCGGAGAGGCGCTCACTGGTCATACAGATAAGATCAACACCCTTGCGTTTAGTCCCGATGATAAATTGCTTGCATCTGCATCCAATGATAAATCAATACGATTCTGGGATGTGCAAGAGCGTAGGCAGTTTGGCGGCACACTTCCCGGTAGCGAGAATACACCAAACTGTGTTACATTCAACACCGATGGGACTCTGATGTGTTCTGCTGGAACCCATCAAATCGTACTGTGGGGTCTAGAGGATGTTCAAAACCGCGCGGTTACTGCCCGTTGTTATTCTGACATACGAATGTCTTCAGTAACGCAACTTGTGTTCAGCAGTGATGGGTCGGAAGTATTCGCTAGTTCTCCTGTATCCGGAAGCATTGCCGTCTGGAGAACTGATGCTCCTGGAGAATCGCATATAGGAAGGCTGTCGACGACTGGTTCATATTTCAAAGGCGATATTGCATTTGCGACATCCGATGATGGAGAAGTGATTGTGACAGTTCCTGCAGGCAAAAGAATCGAGTTGCGCAGAATTTCAGACACGGATAATTTCATCACCGATCGCGTGTTGAGTACGTTCAGCATTCCGAGCAATGATAGCGAGGACAATAATTCTAATCCAGACATTGCTGTTCGAGTCGCCGTCTCTAACGATCACAGAACGGTTGCTTACGCTAAATTTCTCGACTGCAATATTTGGGTTGTTGACTTGTCATCCGGTGATATATTGCACACTTTCACTGATCTGGAAGATTGGGCAACAACCGTGCGGGGTCGCAATGACATCAGCGTCGCACCACGCGTAAAGAAAATTCGATTTAGCGATGATGGCAGGAGCGTCTATGCCGAAGCAGCTCCAGCGGTTCTTTTCGGATTTGAGCCAATTTGCAAATCAAGAACATGGAGTATTATAGGAGGATATGCTACACCATCAGAGTTCAACCCTGAGGACTCAGTGACAGAAAGGCCACAATACACGGGCGGTAATGGAAGCAAAAGCCCTCGCCTTGTGGGTATGAGAGCGCAATCCACTGTTTACACGAGTCAGATTTTCCTAGATACCCGAGATGATGTATCTGCGATCGCGACACTCGATTACTATCCGTACGAAGTTTCGTATACACCTGGTACCCGTCGATTCTGGTCATCACAACACACTGGAGGCATTGATTACATCGAGCTGATAACAAAGGACACTGAACTGCCGCAACGGGACAAGCCGAAATTGCCTCTTCTGCCTAATGAAGACCATGAAGATCAAGAAGATTCATATGATGTTTTCATCAGCCACGCAGGCCCTGATAAGGAACCAATCGCACAACACATATACAACGAGCTGAAAGCACTTGGATTCACTGTGTTCTTCGACAGAGAAGAACTGAGACCTGGTCAAAACGCACCAAGAAGAATGGTTCATGCCATGAGAACCGCAAAGATCGCAATCGTGATCCTGTCTCCTGAATTTGCAGTGCGGAAATGGACCATGAAAGAATTGATGTGCTTCCTGGAACGCGGGGAAGATGAGGTCGTAATCATTCCGGTCTTCTATAGACTAACGTTGACAGACTGCTGTAACTCGGAACAGTTGTTCAATCATAGAGATGATAACGGTGAGAGGATCATTGATAGAGAAGGGTTCCTCGAGCGGCTCGCGCGTGAGGGTGGTTCGATCAGGGATGTTATGAATGCACTTGGGGAAATGAGAGGGATCACGGGAATTGAGAACACGAATGGGGCTTCGAACAGGGATGGAGAGGGGGAAGAAGAGAAGCGGATGGCATTTGTGGCAAGGGTTGTTGCAGCCGCGGTTGAAGTCCGGGAGAGGCTTGGAGGTGGGAGATGAGAAATATAAGGTCGCCCTTAGCCCAAGGTATAGCCTTCAGTCGACTACATCCGTCCCGTCCCAATGAGAACTGTAAGTTCGGAAAGATTTCAAAATTCAAATGGAAACATAGGAACTCAATTATAGTTCCCTCTTGTTACAATTACACGGCGGAAATAGCCATGGTTCTCGGCTGGATGGGACTTTAGTCGTGAGCTCTCAGATTTGGCGGGTATGTTGCTGACCTGATCGGAACTTTGGCAAGTCGCGTAAACACCAGCTGTACGTAAATAGGAACCCATTTCCCTTGTAGACGTTTGCAACTTACAATACAAGTTTGGAAATAACTAGTGTTGAGATAATTTCACACTCACACTACAAGCTGTGAAAAGACCCCCACAATATAATGTGAGGGTGAGGATGACTGCATGTGCATTACAGTCACATACAGAGAAGCCAGTGGTCTACGATCATTGAAATTCATGACGACATAGGAGGTAGACCAGGATTTAGAATAGAACAACCTCGATGAGGCATTAGGATGATCATCAACGACAATCCCCAGTGAAGACTAGGGAACACACCAACCTCTAGGTCTAGTGACATCAACAGCAGAGGTTTTAGCCATTGCTACACTAGTCTTGATAAAGACATCTACGAACTCAACAAAATCCAAGCGCTTTAGCCTTGACACTCTTTGCATTTGTAACCACGTTTCCTCAAGCTTGGAGCATCAGGTGGTTACCCGCTGCAAAAGATAAAAAAATTTGCTGGAACGGATCTAGCCCTGCACAGCTATAATATGGACGAAAACATATCATGGTAACACAAACGCTTTTCTCTCATGTCAAGTCGCAGAACCACAGAAGGAACCATAGATCTCAACAAAATAATTTTTTACTTAAACGAGATCGCTTGTTTGGAATCCTCTGACAGTAAGGGGTTTCTCACGAAATAGAAGAATCAAAACCCGGGAACTACACATGCATCCATATTGTTTGATAGCTCTGTAATTCGTTCACAGCACTGTATGGTTCTTCTAAATTTGGTTTCCTTACGCCATTCTTACGAATCTCCTCGTTCTGAGATCTTGTCATGTTTCAGTTCACTTGGCTTTCATAGAACAGATACAGATGTATAGCTTTGCAGTTGTATTCTCAGGAACCACAGAATCAGGTTTATCCATGTATTTTCTACAAACAACCGAGCAGAAATAAGTCGAGATCCCAATACCCCAGTGAAACTCCAGGAAATCCACTTAGCTACCTCTAGTTCTTCCATGCAGATATACGAAGCTATGGAATAAACCTTACTTAGTCATACATTGCATATCAGTCACCTTTTTCGCTGGATATCTTATGAATTCGGTTCTTGATGAGTGTACGGAGGATAAATCAATGAAATGAGTGGCTTATGTAAATGTTGGATAAATACCTTTATCTTCGTATAACCGCTAAGCCACACCGGACATGTGGTTCATTGGTCTTACAGTAAATGTAACAAAAGCCGCCTCCATGGCTGCTCCCCTCTTCACATAATATACTCTTCAAAAAGAAATATAAGTGCCACCTCAGCAAAAAAGAATCGGAAGATGAGAAGAAATGATCACACACTTATCAAAATGGCGTTTTTGAAATTCCTCACGTCGCCCTTGCTACTTGGAGCTTTGTTCTCCTTTCCGACAGAACTCTAAGAAGACAATCAATTCAAGGATGGTTTAGCAATATCCCATACTGTCTGAAAAGAGGTAGGAAATATTCTTTCTCACCAGGTATGCACCGCATGTCCCAGTGTCTGTGTCTCTCGAAGGATGGCAGAAATATTATGTGAACAGGAATATTCCGTAGAGGTTGGTTGCATCGTGGTTGAAGATCCGACCTGTCGCAGTTTCATTGTTCCTGCCACACATCGATGCGTACCTGCAAATAGTATAAGAGACGATTCGGGATGTCCGAATCGATGCTGAAGAACAGCCGCTGAAGCTGGACGGGATTTTGTACCTCAAAAGGTCAGGGATCTTGGATGTGGAGTTGTTAGTTGTTGCCGCTCTGGATTTTCTTGCGCATTACCGACCCCAGTTCCGTTGTAAGATCCGTGTCATTTACGGCTGTCAAGACGGCCCCCGGAACCACGTTGGTTTGCTGCATCCACAAGAAGAGAATAAGCAGTAGATAATGTTGTAAACAAAGTGGAACTTCAAACCTTGTCGAAAAACGCAGATCAAATGACCTTACTTATGCGAGTTCATTTTAGAATCGTTGTACTTTGCCGTTTGTTGTAGAGCATTTCCGGGGTCCCATTTTCCTTATACTTGTTGAATTTCAAGATAGGAGAGATATTGGTGGAGGCTGCGGAGGGAGGGAGGATGGATTCAGGATTATGAAAATGTGTTTAGAAAGTCGTCAACCGGAAGTGATGTATGGTTTTGCCATGAGTGAATTTGATAGCGAACGTTCATGTACATCTTTATAGATGCTTAACAACGAGCGTCTACAGCTTGAGTGAGGATCGGAGCGCGTTGCCGATTGCTCCAAATTTCGGTTTGTTGCTGTTTCGCTAGTGATGATGGAATACTGTATCCATAAATGTTGGGTCCAAACAATTGGATGATATCTGATACTGCTTCTTTCCAAATCCTATTCGAACAGAATAAATGTGAGATGTACAGGTGTATACAGCTGCATGTTTTTCTCATATGAGAGCAGTACAAGTTATACATAGAACGAATGTCTGGAAAGTAAACTTTCTCAACAGGGTAATCTGTTCTGAGAAAGATGATGTCAGGCATTTCCTTCTACCCGAAACAGATATTGCTTCTGTCTCTGCTCTGCAAATCTAAAGATTTCTAGTCTTGACAGATAGTGTCGACAGTCCGCCTCACGCCACCCACAGCATTAGACAACATACGCAGGCATTTCGTAGCCCATTTTTCATCTGCTGGAAACGATATTTTCTCCCGACATGGTCTTTCCTCTCCAGCTGCATGCACGTCGGAGAAGGTTACAACTTTCTGACGAAGGACTGCGTCTACATATCCGAAGTTATGACGTTGTCGCCGCTGTACTCGTACTCAAGAAACTGCATTACAAGTGTATCTTGTTTATTGGTTAGGTGAGTACACTGCCTGTGGAACAACATTCTTTCTCCAACAATAAATTTACGTCTCAACCAAAACATTTGAATCTTTGATCTAAAACATTTCGCCAGAGCTCTACTACACGTGTAGCGGACATGCTACAATCTTCACTTGCAAAAGCTGGTCAACCTCCCCATCCACCCGACATACCCGACCCTCAACTCTCGCGAGCCCTCATTTTCTCCAGTGATCCAGGAAGTCCTGAACCGAACCGCCTTCGCGCCCGATCCGCGCTTCGTTCTCGACGAAATCTGCGCCATTACCGCCCCTGTGACTTCAGTAGACACCAGTCTGGCGAAAACCGGCGTTCTGAACACGACCCGCGAGACATATCGACGCTTTCGTAGCCTGTTGTCGTGCCGCGTGTTCAGGAAAAAGAACTGCTACTGTGATCATTACCGTCCTCCGGTCTTCGTTTTCTCTGGTGCGTTTTGTCCCGGTTTAACCACCCTGTCGAAGAATGGAGTGAACCCGAGCTTTATGCACTTGCTGTCGATGAGTTTTGCAGTTGGCATCTTTCTCGGGAATATGTGGCCGATAGACACGTCGTGCATAATTTCTTGCTGCTTGTGACTTTGATCCAACTTTTGACCCAACACAACTGGCTCTTCGCTGGTTTTCCAGCTCTACTTGAATGGTTACTTTATCGACGTAGTTCAATGCTCCAATCATCTGCGGCGACTTCAAGCGATATCTACCTGGATGAACAATACTTCGTACGGCTCGTAATCAGGCGTTGCGATCAGGGATATGCGGCCAATACCGGCGTTTAACGGGTTCCTTCTCGTCCAGTAACGGGAGGGCGTGCTGCTGTTGGCGCCAATGCACGACGAGCGTCCTGTCACTGGATCCGGCGCCCGAGTTTTGTCGAGGCAGCTGGCTGTTCTGCCAGCTGTGCAAGTCTTTGATTTGGAAATTGGCGCGCGGCGGGGAAAAGACATTGTGCACTAGATCGAGATTCCTTCACCCCGGAGCAACACGGCTGATGTGACAAAGCCGAAGTAGTCGGTCGAAATGTGAGATCGGCGCATGTAGGCACGCATTGGCGGATTTTATGTCTTTACCATGAGCATTGCAGCGCACCATTGCGTGATCATTGGAAACTAAGACTTGGACAGCATTGTGAAACTCGTTGCGAAGCTCTTCTCGCATCGGCTATCGAACGCGCCTATGACGCCGTGGGCGTCGGCGTGCGATTATTCGCAACGCGATACTGTCCGCATGAGGAATGGGCAGCGACAATTTTTCATCTGCAGACGTTCCAAACGCATGATAGTCGTTGTGTAATGGCGCCTTCCGTTGCTAGTTTTCATAATCGTTGTCCGCCATGTACTTTGCCCACGGCCATGATTTGGATCGACAAATAGTTGCCATCCTCGCTAGTGCGGATACGGCAGACATTGGGGTGCCGTAAAATCGGCAACTGTAAAGAACCGCGATTGGAGATCGCTCACATCCGCGGAACGTGTTGATCAGGACACTATCATGGGTATTATAGCGCCCCAAGTCCCATCGGCACGCTGTGATATATTTAGTACCTTGGCTGGAAAGCGTCAGCTACCAGCCGGTCGTTGCACATCCCAAAGCGTTATCGCAACACGTCGACGTTTTCAGGAAACGAGCGCGTTTCAACTTTGGCGGACATGAAGCGATGCATTCTGTTGTCATGGATACGAATTGGCGTACGAGTCAGCGTACGCGCGGCATTACCATCTCGAATATCGCGAAGTCGATTCGCAAAGTGCATGGCGCGATGGAAATTACTTTTCTCGCCTCGTTTACGCACCCGACATGCAGTCGCGGGTCGCGATGTACTACAAACTAGACTCGCTCCAAACACAGGCGCGACGGGGCTCTCCGCGCGGTTTGTCAACGATGCGCTGTATTTCGCTCTATGCGCGGACGGTGTCGGCGCGGATGGCACGTGACCGCGCGTCATGACGCAGCGTGGAAGATCTGGACGGCTTGCGCGCGATCGGCGAGCGTGGAGCGGTGCAACATGTCGAACATGTGACATGTCGCTGTTTGAAACATTTGTTGGGAATTTTAAAAGTTGAAATATACTGTGACAGACCTGACAGAGATCGGACAATGACAGCCACCAGCTCTACGAGCGGCCGAACATTCCGTTGCCGATGTCGATTTCTCGCCGAGGAATAAGTGCATACACCTCTGAATGTTCGAGCGTTGAAACCGCATACATACGCCGTCTGCGCGATAGACAAGCAACGCCCTCGGCGCCATCTGGATGCACCGATTGCATCGCGCAAAGCCGCCAATCGACGGTCATAGCGCGGCTGTATGCACGTCACGTCATGCGACGACCCGTATGTAACAGCGAAAACGATGTATGCATCCGTGAAAACTCATCACAAGCTTGAAACGATTCCTGCCCGAGGTCACTATACACCTCGCGCATGATTGGCCCATTTCGCCGCGGATGACATTCGTCCTGCTTCGACCATCGCCGATAGTAAGGAAGGGGGAGACTGCTTTTTTTCACCGCTGCCCCCGTCGTACGTCATGCCGTATATCCACTGTCAAGAGCGTTTTTTCGCCCCCCCCCACCCCACCCCGCGTTGCAGACAGTTTGACGCCGCCCGTCACGTCTGATAGCGCGAGGCTCGTTGGTGCTGGTTGGTTGGTTGGCTGGTACGCGCAGACGTGGAAGAAACGTGCGCTTTGAATTGAATGGAAATTGGAGAATAATAAGTGCTTTGCTGTGCTGTTGTGTCGCGATGACGGCAACGATGTATGTGTAAACTGGATTGCGGGGTTGTGAACTGTCTAATTTGTATGACCGCCGTTCGTCTTCGTTATCGTTCGATGCTGTCTTGGAGACGATTGGAATAGTATCCCGTTGCTACGGTGCAACAAGTGCTTTGTAGATTTGCTCGACTGGTCTTTCGAGTGTCATCTTCATAGATACTGTACATACTGTTCCCGCCCAGTATATCCATCGACGTGATTATATAGAGTATAATCCGGTTCAACAGCCGCGTATAATCGCTCCTCCGCAGCCTTACTACCGCTTCTATCTCGCCGTGCACGACCTGACGTGCCCTATATGCGTACCGCATGAAGGGGAATCAAGAAACCGCTCGACCGCACACTACGTATCGTCGCTTATCTAATCGCCACACTCGTGTATCTCAATAACAAGAACAATTTACTCAACTCCAGGAATATCGTGCTCTTCATAATACTCCGACCGACTATCCATCCGTCACGCGCCCATCTCAGAACCCACAAATCTCAAACACCAACTGATCAATAACGTCCAACAATTCAAAATACCCAGTAATACCAAACACCCTCGAACTCGTTCCAGTGATATTCTCCAAAAACCGAATATCACTTCCAAATCCAACACCGACCGCGCACACCGCATTACCTGGAGCGCGTCTCATAAAGCTCCTCGCCGCTCCGCGAGCATTTCCTCGGAAGAACGAGCGACCGTCAGCAATAATCACCATCTTGTTCACATCCTCCGGAGTGTTTCGCAGCTCTCTCGCGCAGAACCGAATACCGGACGACAGCAACGAGGCCGGCGTGCTCTGCAGCACCGAGGCTTCAGTATCCAGTAGGAACCGGTTTGCGTCCGTGGTGAACAGACTAATCGGACGAATAGGACGCGTGTATTGCACCGCGGCAAAGCCAGCACGTTCATCCGCGGCAACGATAGCGGCGATCAATTGCGCGAATTCCAGCTGGATTTTATACTCCTCCGGCGAGACAAAGCGACCTCCATCGACCAGGAAACACACGTTTGGATTGCATGTCTTCTCCGCCACTTCTTCCCGCAGATTGTCGATCATTTGCGCGGTTGCCGGCGCCTGAATGAGCGAGTTTTCGGGCAGTGCTTCTTGGATCGGCTCGCGGGATTCGATGCCGAAAACACCCGCCACAAAGGCGATGAAGAGGAGCGTGACCAAAGCTGTTCGGATCATCTTGCGGTGGTAGAGGTGAAAATTGATGCCGGTGATTGCTGTGCTTGATGCGATTGCTGATGAGGCGGTGTTGATGTTTGCTCGATGGGTTTTTATCTTGTTTGGATATGTGTGATGGAGGTGGCAGGGAGTGGTGTGGATGTAGGATTACGTTTTGTTTGGAATGGTATTTTCTCTTACGATCAGATGTTTGTCTGACTGTGCGATGGATTTTTTGCTGCACAAGATATTGATGCATGTTCTCAGTGGACTCGCACAGTTATGAGGCGCTGTTGTCAACGACACGTAGGTATGCTAATGAACATCACATCTTTGCTCGTGGTTGTGCAAGGAACTGGTGTCATATTTTGATGCGAATTTGTGGTTTGCAAGTCGGACGTATGTGGCTCGTTCTGAGGTAACTTGGTTTATAGTAGGTAAGCACTCGTTTGCTTCCAAAATGGACATGTATTGATTAAGCAGAGGTTTGACGAATTTGAAATGGGTGATGACAGTGCATGTTGGCTAGTTTCAATCTAACGATGGGATATGGATGTATCTGACAACGAATTGTACCGTTGTCAGGGTATTGTATTGGTCAATTGCTTGCTTGTCTAATATCTATCTCTCTCCCTCCATTGTATTTGGACAGGAGACATTGGTCGTTCAACGCGGATAGTCATTTGCTCTGAGCGTGTCATTGTTGAAGTCCACACATCGCAGTGTTCATAAGCGTCGGAAGAGGATAAAAAAATACTTTCGGAAAGGGGTCCATGTTCCATCGCACGAGCACAGCACATCGTCTTGGACCTAGACAGCGGCGGATGGTCCAATCTCGCGGGCATATAACACCGACAGGAATATGGCAGCTCATGTAAATAGCAAGATGTCGACCTGCGTGTCAGATGTGAAGTACAGCAACAATGCAGTCGAAAATGACCGAAGCGAATTGGTTGGTTTTATATCTACGCTGGTAATGAATTTCTAGACGTGAGAGGTGATAGGTTGCTTGAAGCAGTCGCGATGATTCGATTGGACTGGGACCGACGATGGTGATGCGGATATGTTGAGCGGTTGGAGATTGACTTTTTTTGTTTTCCTGCAATGCAAATCCTTTCCCAACATGTCTGGTCATCATCTCATCTGCTTCCCGAGGCACATGGCAGAAGCTAACACTGCGTTGTTAGGTGTGCGTGGTAGTGTAAGTGTATTGCAGATACGGTTGATTTATGTTACACTATTGTTTGTGGCCATGATGAGAAGCTTCGAGCCGACTTTAATGCTCTTAAATCCAACGCGCTTTGATCCTCTCGTGTCGATGACATCATGTTGACGCATCATAAACGAATGACGTTTATGTAAGAAAGATCTACGCTCCGTTGTCGCTTCTATTGCAGCCGAATGTAATGGCGAGTTGTACATGTTTGTGCAAGTTGAGTGTCTCTATGAGCTGTCATTAGATTGTGTTGGACAGCTGTCATGTGTTGATATGAAATATTTATACGTTTCCGTCCACTATGTGTCGAGTTTAACCTCGTTAAGGATTAACTCGAGTGCTGAAGCATCCTATCATTGCATTAATCCCAGCCCAGTCACTTGAGAAATATTCAGCTCGATTCTCCGCGACCGAGAAGGTCGGAAAGGTAGCCGAAAAAAGGCATAGAAGATACAATTTCAACAGTACAACATGTAGACTCATGGAGTGGACCCCTCTCGTTTCACGCATATGAAACATACACTGAACATGCAATCATGTTGATCACACCTTATTGATGAGCTGTAACTCAGACTGCAAAGCTCACATGAGATGTGAAATCATGCCTGACTGCACCCACTGCGCTTCTAGATGTGAGAAACTTCGCTGCGCAAAGGTACTAGAATCAAATGTTATTGACAGTGCTGCAAGATGTTTTTCTATGTTGCACGGTAGTTTTAGGTCATAGACTTTGATAAAGTGCCTTACTGGCTAGCCTGCAGCGCTTGAAGGAAACCTTGTTTGATACGAGTGGAACATGTAGCGGGGTCGTAACCTGTGTCGATATCACCAGATGATGGGATGTCATACACATCGAATGATCATTGTTGCAATTTTGCAAACCAGTTGTTTTTCTAGTTGTTGACATTGCATTAGAATATCATGCAACTGTCGGAGATGGCTTTATCGAAGATGGTCGGGCAGGAACAACCTTGTCGAGGAAGGGAGGATATTCGAATAGAAACACACTCGTATACACTTGAACCGTACACCAACGACCCTACACCCAATGTCAAGTGTATCGAAATACACTACACAAATTCAACAGCTCCGGCGTGGCGTGGCGTGACGACAGCGAGCAGACTACAGCAATGCCAGGGAAGAAAAGTGATGGTTAGCTCATAAATTTGAGTTGATATCTGATTTGGAGATATGACAGAGAAATCACCCAAGTGTATTTGTTCTAACAGCCTTGCGGACTGCAACATCTCGTCTTTATCTACAAATCATCAACCTCGCTTCATTACACGTTCTTCCACTTTGGACTCCAATCGAGCCAACCCGCACCAAGACATAGAGGACCTCTAAAATGTAACGATACGTAGCCTCTTACGACATTCTCTCAACGCCAGCCAACCAGTCGATTGGATCTGAAATTTGTCAACACGTGGTTTGTGAACCATGCACACCCCGCCATCTGTCATACATAAATTGTTTAGCGCGTCCCACGGATATACGTCCGTACACAGTCCAACTGTGCTATGTGATGTATGTCGTACATCGATCCACCGTAGATGTACGAGAAAGCAATGCAGCGTAGATGCGCATGTACGAACCATGCAATGCATGAGAGTGAAAAAATTGACACGCCATTCGTACATCCCGTTTGATGCCACTGTCGGAACGATCGATAGTCGTCATAGATTCATGTCTTAATGGCCAAAACTCGTCTTGAAACCTGTCACAATAGAAGCAATCGACACGCAGTCTGTTTCATACATTTGCACGTGATCTACATCGATATACGTCGTGTGTACATGACCCTACTAGCCGAACTGTGCGCGCGTACTCGCATCGACCAACCTTGGCTCCCCAAGGGACCGATGCGATGCCAATTCCAATCGTTACAAACGTCCTGACTATAACCACCCAGCATATTCACACATCCCTTCTAAAACATTCATCGTCTATATAACGCACATCGGAACCCATCTCCCTAACCACATCACACACAGCACATCGCACGCACACACACAGACACACACAAGAACCAAACAATGTTCGCAACCACCACACTCCCGCTATTCTTCCTGCTGCTTCTCACGGCATCCACACACGCCATCGAGCTAGCCGAGCCGATCCAGGAGGCGCTGCCCGAAAACTCGCTAGTGGAGAACCGTCGGACAGCCAAGATGATCGAGAATCTACGCGAGGAAGTGGCGCGGGACGGGACGTGCAATCCAAACGTATGTTTCCTTCTGGACGGGGGTCGGTTTGTGACGGACGACGAGTATCGCACACAGTTGGAATTTGTGCAACTGATCGCGGCGATCCTCGGATCCGACGAGCTGGTCGGCTTTGCGGCCAGTCAGTACACGCGGCCTCTGCGCACGATCAGTCGATTCACAACGGACGCAGATAGATTCCTCCTGGACATCGATGCGTCGACACGCGGCGGCACACCGGCCTCGTTGCTCGCGTCCGGCATCCGGTTCTGCGTCGGGCAGCTACGCGGACACCCCGAGGACGTGAACAAGATCGTGATGCTCGCGGACGGTCGGTCGTTCTTCCGCGGCAACGCGCGCGGTATCGCGAGACGGTTTATGAGGTCCGGGAGGGGCAACGCGATCTGCGCGGTCGGGATTGGGTTTGGGAGTGATATTCGGTTCTTGGAGAGGATTGTTGGGAGTCGGGAGAGGGTTTTGGGGATTAGAGATTACTTTGAATTGTTGGATATTATCGACCAGTTGGTTGCGGAGATTTGCGGTTTTTCGCGTTGATGCGCTTTGCTTGTAGTATAGTTGGTGCTGGATGATGAATAAACGGAGCTCTAGATGAGTTGTTGATTCTATTGTCGCGGTTGCGAGGTGGGATACGTCATGACGAGGAGGTGGAGTGATGTACGTTGGATGGGATGCGTGTCGTGGCGTGCGGTGGTATGTCGCGCTGGCACGGTGTGATTGGGGGGGACGCGAGAAAGAATCGGACGATAGATTGAGGAGGCGGATGGAATTACAGTTTTTTTTTTCGAGAAAATTTGTCGGCGTGCATGCCAGAGGGTTAGAACACGTGTGAAAGACGGGTAATTACGGGGGATTGGAATTGGACGGAGGGATTTGTAATTAGGGCGAGCGGCGAGATGGACATGTTGTAATAAGGAGTGAATGAAGAATCAAATTACATCGAGTTGCATTTTGCAGAAAACGACACCAGCATGACGCATCGAATGTACGAACAACGACGTCATGTTTCTGCGCCAAACGAGCGGAGCAAGTCATGTGGATTGCATGCACGCGGCGACGAATTAGCGGAGAGGAGGCGCGAAAAAATCCAAACGCTACGCATGATGCATGCTTTGCTCCGCGTCACACAAACGTGACATAACGCTGACGTACGGATCTGCCGTTGACAGAACGATGCAACGGATGCACACAGCGCGAAGAAAAGGGCAAAAAAAACTCACCATCATTGCTAACCATCATGTAAGCAAACCATAATAGAAACCAAAAGCTATATAACGCACCACCAACGCTCGCTCGCTCCCTCACCACCATCCCATCATCCCACAAGCACACGCATCAATCAACCATGTCTCTCCAACTGTTCTTGCTCTCGCTCCTTCTCACAGCCGTCCTCTCCCAAACGCCGACACCGTCGGTCGTCGAGCCGGTCGAGGAAGTGCTGCAACCGGACAATGTGTTCATCCAACAACCAAGCAACGTACAAACGTTCGACACATTGCAAGAACAAGCGGTATCAAACGGGTGCAATCCCAACGTCTGTTTCATGCTGGACGGCGGGCGGTTCGTCGACGACGACCAGTACAAAATCCAGCGCGATTTCGTGACGCTCATCGCGGCCATTGTCGGGGCGGACATCCGGTCGGGATTCGCGTCGGTGCAATACACACGTCCCATTCGTCCGATATCGCTGTTCACCACGGACACGGAGCAGTTTCTACTGACGACGGACGCGTCGCAACGACGCGGCACGCCGGCGAGTCTGATCGACTCGGGCATGCGTTTCTGCATTCGGCAGCTACGCGGCAATCCGGAGGATGTGAATAAGATTGTGATCATCGCGGATGGACGCTCGTTCTTCCGTGGAAACCCGCAGGGTGTCGCGAGACGCTTCTTGCGTCAGAGCCGCGGACATGCCATCTGTGCGATCGGCATCGGGTTTGGGGAGGACATCCGCTTTCTGGAGAGGATTACTGGTGGCGCGAATCGTGTGTTTGATCTCAACGGGTATTTCGAGCTTTTGGACGTGATTGATCAGCTCGTCGCGGAGATTTGCGGCCTCGATGGATAGATGATTGTAGCACAGTTGTCTATGTTCGGTATATGTATGGACGGTATGGAGACGTGGGGATTAGATTGAAGGGGTTGTCGGTTGTGTCGTGATGATGCGCGGCAATGGATATATTCCTCTTCTTTCCCCTCTCGTACGGTATGACGATTATACGCATAGCTTGTAAACATACCTTTCACGCACTTTGTACTCTGCCAATTGGCGAACGACATGTGGCGTCGTCTCGTCGCGCCATCACGTTTGGACATCACATGCCGTCGATCTGTCAACTGCCACCTTGCGTCATTCCGTCCGTCACATCAATTCACCTGACTACGTCGGTTTACATCCGTTGCATAGTTTCGCTTTCCGAGAAACACTTCACTTGTATCGCATTCGACCCTTTCTATTCTTATACCCCCGTTTCGACGCACAATGCCGCATGCAAAGCAACCCGCTATTTCTACACCTTCCTTACCCTTCTACCATCAATTACCGCCATCCTCCGCCCGTTTCTCTCGCTCAATCCTCGACCGCTTATACATACATACATACACCTACCCACCCGCTCCCTCTATGAAACTAGGCCAATTCCACATAGAAAACCTTTACGATCCCTCTACTACCGATCAACACCCTGCATCAAAAGCACCACCTCTACACCACCCAAACAACCCAGACCCGCCTCCCGCTCATCTCCATCTCACCCGTCCTCTCCACAAACGCAACAACCCGCCTAAACCCCAATCCAACCACGCGCCGTCCGCCCCACATCGCGCATCAACCAAACGCATGTCCCATCCGCAGGTTACGACGCGGCTGGAAGCTCTCCACGAAGACTCGCGCCGAAAGCGCTGGAAACCCGTAGATACCCGCGCGTCTGCAACCGAGATGCGACTCGTCGTGCGCGAGCTCGCAATTTCCGGCGTGCATTCTCACCCGCCTCGCACGTCCAGACGCGGACCGTTCTGTGCAGCGCTGCTACGCGCCGTCGCGCAGATCCGCTTCTCGTCCGAGAGCGGGCGCGCGGTCCTTTCTAGCGGCCTTGATGACGCTCATGGCGTGTTTCGACGCGCGATGGGTCCAGCGCCGCGCAATGAGGCATGGTGAGTCCGGGGTTGTGGAGTGTGCGGTGAAATGGCGTGGGTGGTGGTGCTTTTCGGGCTTGTCTCGAGGTTGCGTGATGGAATGGATGGCTTTTCCCCGGTGCCGGATTAGTTTGGTGAGCTTCGTTTTGTATGGTAAGTGCCTTACTACGAAATGTCGACGGTTGTCAGCTTTCAGACGCGAGGTGATGATTGGTTACACGTGTCTCTCTCGTCGGATTTTTGCGTGACACGGCGGTGGAGCACAAACGTTTGCTCTCGGTCGTTGCATTGCATTGCTGGTTGCAGTTGCAAATTTTCGGCTGAAATTGGTTTCGAGACTCATGTTTTCAAACTTTCAAATTTTTGATTTCGCGTATTGTTTGTTTGTTTGTGAAATATTTGAAAAGGCTTTGAAAATTGAAATGTGGAACTGATTGAGATTCATGCCATTGATCTCCTCAGCATCTCACGCCTCTCGCCGAGCCCTCCGCGTGCCGCTCCCAGATGCCAACATTTTCCATCGAGGCGGCGTACGATACCGACTCCGTCTCATTGAAAGTTCTGCAATCATGATTGCGCTTATGCCTTCTCGATACAACTTTGTTTCCAACCATCAACACCAACATTGTACAGCAAACTCATCGATCGGATGAATTCCTTCGCGTTCATATTCGGCCTCCGCCACTATCACACCGATCATGCTGCTCGCTAACTGCCAATTGGTGCCACATTCTCCAAGTGATGCCCAGATCCACATGCTCACACTCTGCAATCCCGCAAACCCTATCTGTCCAACTGGCCATTTAGAATACCGGAAACCTCCACTCTGACCAACGCATCTCGGCTATATAGTGCGGTACAGCTGTGATATAGGCGTATCGTCGCAGACCCCAACGGTTTGTGACGATTACTAGGACATCTCTCCATGTTTGTTAGCGTGTCGACAACCATATACCACCGTCATTACTTGAGCGAATTACAAGCCATCGATTCTCACCCATCCTCTCTTCGGGTAGTCACTTGCATTCGTCATTAACAGACAATCTACCAAATCTGAGACTTGCCCAAATGGAAGCAGCGATTTACTTTCTTCTGGCCTAGTATACTTCCGATGTGCGCGCTTATATGGTGTCCCGAAACAGCTATATTTCCCCACCAGCGACATCTTCCAGAGCGATCCGACGTAACATTACCGTTTCATGACACCACAAGCTGCGTTAGACAATTACAAATCATCAAGTAGTGACTGCCTTTCATCAACGCCGCTCATCTTTCCATATTCGTTATTGCAACCGCCTTTGCTCGCCACCTAGCGAAACCGCGCGTATGAGTTGCAAGAGTATGCTTTAAGCCAATGGTGGAGAAATATGCGTGCAATGGCCGACTCTGACGTGCGTGCGGACGCGCCGACGGGGTGGCAAGTGGACAGAATCTCTCGTCGAAAGGTGCGTTCGATGATGATCCACCTCAGCAAATACGTGTACAACCGCGTCTTCAAGCGGCCGCATGCAACTTGCAGTTCGCGCTGTTGTCAAGAAACATTGTTGCGCGACATCGTCAAGCGATATCGACTTCCGCGAAAGGCACTATGAGGAATAGCCGCTAAATTGCAACACAGGTGAAATGCACGCAAGTTTTTCAGCGTCAACGCAGACCAAGTCTATATCGCATCTGCAAAGCTTGACATTTTCATCACAACCGCGTCAAAAACCCCCAAAAAGCCGAAATGGACTCGTATGAGCCAGCTTGTGACTATAAGCGCCTGCAATCATTCTCAACCTAGCCTTCTTCTATTTTGTCTAAATCCGATTGGGGCTGGACAGATCTCTCCCCCGTCTACAACAAAGTAGCATACAAGAGGAAGTGGATCTTCTCCAAAACTGAAGCGTCCCTCTCTCAATAGCACGAATTCACTCATGTCCCCAGCTCTCGCCATCAGCTACTGAATTGCCAAATAGGTATTAAACAGCAGCAAATCCAGTTCCTTCCGACACGTCCCCACTAGTATTGACTACCAAAGGACGAGATCATCATTTGCTTTACGAAATTCTTTTGTTTTGTATTCCGTCATTCAACAAGTGCATGGTGAAACAGGTTCAACCCATTGACTTGGATTTGATAATTGCGATGGTACTCGAGATTTACCATATGGTCAAACAAGACGATACGACATATACTAAATGTGTTGAATGCGATTGCGTAGTAAATTTCGCATCATGACCCCGCAGAATGAATATATGCAAGCAGATACCGTGACAAAATCAGAGAAATGAGCGCACCGATTGCGGGAGGTCGATACGGAAAACTTGCTTCCAGGCAAAGCAGTTTTAATGATAGCAATTTGTTCCCGCCCTGTGGTATATTAGATACAGACTGTAAACATCAAAAGACGAGGACATAACATGGAGATGTGTATAGCCCACTGGAGCGCGTGCATGTCGATAGGTTTTCACTGATATATATCACTCACGGAATGATTTTTTGGACTGCAGGTGTGGTGTTAGACACGCAAAAGGCCACGGTGAAAAAGGACCCTAGCAACGCGGATTGGAGCCGTTGATGGATTGATATAGCGGTGAAGAACTTACCCATCACAAGACATGAATTACAACTCATGTGCATCGA
The DNA here is from genome assembly GCA_030407315.1 of Asparagopsis taxiformis. Classification (NCBI taxonomy): domain Eukaryota; phylum Rhodophyta; class Florideophyceae; order Bonnemaisoniales; family Bonnemaisoniaceae; genus Asparagopsis; species Asparagopsis taxiformis. The sequence continues at coordinate 41,150 of JALQPE010000840.1, forward strand.
AAGCGTTATTGTCGTGGTCGCTGATCAACACTACCATCGTGCAAGACGCTCATGCCATTGCAACTAGGCTTACGAGACTTCTTGAAGCGCGCTTAAAGACGTGTCGGAAACATCGATTATCGTGCATGTATTCGCTTCTATCGTGATTTCTCACAGCGGCGGGATAGACATCTCTAGGAATATATAGCCAAACACAATCATTTAGATCGAAAAAATAATACATTTCCGAGCTACTCAGGGTCACTATCAGACCTATATTGCGAGAGTTGAGAACGATATTGTGATGCTGCGGCTGGTGCATTAGTCGCTCATGTCAATATATGCCGAGGGTATACACTTTCCCGAGCTTAGTTGCCGCTACATGTCGTGAATTATATCACATAGATGTGAACTACGCTCCCTACGAAGAGGGCAGGTGTCCTTTTCTTTGACTTCATTTTAGTCTTCCATTGATCCACGTGTGCAACTGTTCTCCATTTGACCAGTTTATTGCACTATTGGGATCTACATAGATGCCTCCAGCAATGATACTATCACCGGACATGCTGCCCCTGCTCGTACTAATGCCGGCGCAATTATCGTCGTCTTCGCCGTACTATTGCAGAAGTACAATGGTACTAACCCTCCACCACTATTGCAGGCGGGCCTCATGCAGTCGCTGTGGTAGTCGTTGTGGTAGTCGTTGTGGTAGTCGTCGTTGTAGTACTTGTCGCTGTGGTAGTCGTCGTTGTAGTACTTGTCGCTGTGGTAGTCGTCGTTGTAGTACTTGTAGTTGTGGCCATTGTAGTCCCAGTCATTGCTGTGGTAGTTGTTCCCGAACTAGTCACAGAGCCCATGGTCGTCGGTGGGGGTGTACTCGTAAAGAAGTTGAACGTCCCCCCGTTAATATTAATATTCTCTACATTTATTTGTGGACTCACCGGAGGCGTTGGGCTATCTGGAGAAACTTCTGGAGCCACTGGAGGAGGTTCTGGAATAGGTGTCACAATATCGGGATCGTCTTGGGTCCCGGATCCGGATTCAGGTTCTGAGCAGCTGAAGCCATAGATGGTCAGAGGAGCACAGACATTTAAACGGTCTGGATCACAGAAAACCCTTTCAGTAAAACATCTCGTAATAGCACATCTTGGAAATAATGAACATTCCGATTCTGCTAGACCAGCGAAAAGCTTGCAATGATTGGGGCAATCGGCCACGAGACGTTCGTTTGTGATATTTTCCAAGGAATTTTCCTTGTCCTTCACAACACTGGAAAGACATGTGGTCAGAAAAAGGATGACTGCAAACAGTCGAAACGAGTAGTTGAAGGCCATGTTGAATCGAGAGACCAAATCTTCGTCTCCTCTAAGCGATAGTGTTCGGATCCTTAGTGTGATATCACCGAAAGAACAATCTTTTATATGCGTTGATAAAATGAGTTCGCCGACTTAAATCCCTTCTATAGATTAAAAGTTCAAAGCATAGCCATTACATTCACTCTTCCTTTATTTCACGTCATGTTTGAAAATATAGGAGAATCGCAGGATATATCCCTACATCTCGCAGAACCACAAAAGTCAAACCAGACTTGCGTATGAATAGGTTTAGCACACATCGTGAAACCAACTACATGTGGTGCCGCTTCGGACCCAAACAAACTACAATATTTAGATTGTGCGTGACCCCCATGTCCACAGCAACTGTTGTAGCTCCACGTATTGTAAATTCATCAGTGGTATACAAGACACCTTGAAGTGGAGGAACAGGAGCAGCGCGATAGGGCAAAGGGAACTAAAATTGAGACAAATTAGCAAATTTCGTTCACGGAGACCCCCAGTCTGTAACAGAGTTCGAAGCAGAATCGACTAGGTTGAAATAAGCGTTTCCTCTGGTGGTTTAAGGGGTATTCGGCTAGTATATTTCGCTCGTATATCGAAAGAGTTGCGGAGAAATAGGCAAAGAGCGCAAAGCCAATGGTATGTTGCAAAACTGAGCGTTTGCCACTCCGAGGAGTAGAGTAATGATATCTTCGAATACTGTGAACGTTCGGTCGTTCATCAACAAGGCACAAGAGCGTGACACAGTGTTGGCTTCGTTCGACTGCTTTCCTCAGATATCATCATGTGATGATATTTCTGTCTATAGTATGCTTTCAATAATCATTATACCGTTCGATTCAGCCGAGCAGAACAATGATGTAGATCAACTGAACATCCTGGAGGGCAATGTCACCATTTCTAAGTTCAGTAGGATTCAATGAGAACACGACCATATATGATATAATAGTTAACTGGTTTGACATATCTCAAACTTCGAAACATCGTGCAAAGCCTTTAGCATTGACACACAACGATCACTCAATTCCTGCACTTGCTCTGCTACTTACTTCATTTCGCCCATTCTCCCGCATTCCAACCCACACCCGACTTGTCTCAGAGAGTAATCACAGTATAGACGAGCTAGTGAATAATGTATAAGCGGTACCTCAGAGTACCGGAGAAACCCCCTCTAGAGTGAGCGCGGTACGGAATGTAATGGAACGACTCGCGAGCCGTTTTCTGGCCATTGAGATCAATCACCGAGATCAACAAGGTGCTCGAACAATTTCGCCCAATTAGTTAAAAAAATCGTTTCAAGCCTTGTGGTTGGTCCACTACAGCAAAAGCTGAAAAATAACCGAAATCAGAGGACTACATATGGTCGGCTGATCATTTATCATAATTTCTCCAATTTTCAACAACACAAACGACGGGATGAGCAGCACCGAGCGATTACCCTCAGAGGGTAAGTTGTATCAGATGAGTCCAGACGAAACTGATCAAGGTTGAAAAGTTTCGGCGTCGGCAAAGACCGAAACAGTGATGTCGCCTGTAAAAACCAACTTTACTAAATTTAATAGTCGGTCGACGTAGGCACTGGGAAACGGCCTCTGTGTCTGGTCTGGGCGAAATCGCATTTTGACTATTTCTCAAACTTTGCTTATTCCACGCAATACTGTTTTGCCAAGTGGGAATTTTTGATGATTAGTGAAAATGATTGGCTGTCTGAAGGTGCTAGTGGATCTGATTGGATGAAAACCATACACGTCGTACCCAGAGTAAATTGTTCACATCCAATCTAAACACGCGCCGAGGGGCATGTTTTATTGTTCCCGAGCTGCTCGTTAGTCGTAACCAGACACTCGTTTCCTTCGCACGTACTGTTGATGGATTTGCTAAAGCAATGGCTTCAACTTTATGTTTTCGTTCTGACAAATGAGAAGACTGGGTTGCGATTTGGAATATAGCATAACCATGCATGCCTCTGCAGGCACTCAGCGAAGCCGACGCATTCGAAAAACTACGTTTTCAATGTTTCCCAAAAGAAACTAACCTCTTCTGTGTATTGCAAGTTTGCAATCCGACAATCCGGTATGATCGCAGTCAACGTCAAAAGAGCATAAATTCCAGTTCCAGTGACAATCTTTGTCGCGATTTCATTGTTCGCAACTGGCATCTTCCCAGTTGGCTGGACAATGTCACAGAATCAACGAAACATTCACTGGAAGACTTTGCATAGTACAACGGCATTTGCCCCCGTTGTGGCCGTTCAACGAACAGCGTTTCTATCGCGTGCCTCGGGATGTTCTGCGCAGCGTCGAGTGAGATACAGACATGGTTGGAAATGTGCTCGGTCGCGAAGTATCTCGCCGCAGTCGAGGATGGCACTTTACTCTCGAATTATTCTACAAGTGAAACAGATTCCGAGGACGCAATTCTTCTCCAGGGGAACACTCATCAAACTTTTTTCCCTACTCTTGGTGAGATATGTGCATACCGACACATGGTCTATAATGTAAGTCTTGAGATACATTCAAGATACTGTGCTTGTGTACATACGCTTGCGTACTAACATATTGGGAATGTAGACACCGGAAAAACAAATTAGCTCCAATATCCAACTCGTTGATTCACGCTTTTAAATATGCGACGGCAGCTATCCTTTCCGGAAAAGCCGTATTCGCGCGTTCTTTAGGTAACTCGATGATGGAAGCCTTACCCGTGGACCAGTCTTTCCTGGACGACAATACAGGACATTCAACCAGAGACTCGTATCTATACACAATGAAGACTCTACTGAGCAACGAAATGAATTCAAACTGCATTGGAGTTGGCGATACAGCTTATGCGTTGTTGGCAAGCGGGTTGATAAACAGGGATATTGAACTGTGCTCAAGACGTGATGAAGTGAACTATGGGCGTAGTATGGATGTAGTGGTGCGTGAAATTGAGGAGAGAAGAAGTGGGAAGATTATTGCACTAGTACCGGAACAGATTCATGTTCCATTGCCAAATGTTGGAGAAGCTGCGTTTCTGCGGATGAAGAACGTCATTGGTAGTGATATTTGTTGCTTTGTGAAAGCAATTGACGTTGTTGAACATTGCTTCTTCCTGCAATTGTCGCCCTCTATCGAGTCGGCGTTGATTAGCATCCGTGAACAGGAGTTTATTGGGACGAAATTGGAGGTTCATTTTCCTCATGTGCAACAGTAGTTGTTGGTGTTTGTAAGATATTGTTATTGGACTCTACGGTGTACACAAATGGGCAACTAACATTCTAGATACTTGCATGGGCATTTGAGAAGATAAACTTGGGCGCATTTCCTGCTCATCTTGTTCAGGGAATGAAAGAAAGTTTGTGCGCTATGTCAGAACCGTGACACGTTTCTGCCACAGAAACATATCTTTTATTGGCTGAAAAATTATTTGCACTGGTCTCATACTGGCTCTCGATTGGCTGTTCTCTGCAATCTTACATCGCCAGCTGGCTGATTCCCGTTGACAAGTCCGCAACAGTCCGTTGCCAACTGAGTATGAGCCAACTGCCCAGAGGGGTTGTACAGCAATGCAGGTAAAACATTTCCGTGACTGTAAGCGAAGCTTTTGATAACACATTTTAAAATTTTGGAAATATTATTTGGAAAAGTTTGCTCGATATTACATCTTTACCGATACACAAGACGAAATTGTGGTAGTTGATGGGACGATGGTCATCTGATTTGTCTCGTATCGTCCCACACGAGCAACAGAAAGGCCGTTTTCACATCAGCTGTTTCGAAATTTAAGCGAGCCTGACGAGGACTATCGATGCATAGAGAGCGCTGCTCGGAGGGCAGTAGCTCCAGGTTTAACTTATCTTCTTTTTACCACTATTCGTTTCGATGGCAACAAAATCTAGGTCGACAAACGCAAATTCAAAGCATGTTGATACTCCGATTCAATCACTGGCTCTAATCCCAATTACCAAGCATAATGCATCAAATGACAGCACACTATGACTTCTCAAGACTTCCAAACCTATGCCGTGTTCGACTAATGCACTGTTCACGCAAATAATGCAGTAACTCTACGCGACCGTCCGCGACAACCCCGTCAGATGCAACATGAATATTGGCAGCCGAAGCAGCATGTGAAACCTCATCTTCCAAATCACCGATTACGCGCACTCTCGACGCATCCAGATGCGGCAATCGGTTCACAAATGCATCAACATCTTCTTCTGAACTGAATGACCATACCGGAACAGTCTTTTCACATCGATCGATTGCATTTCTGACGCGTTCAATCTCATACATGTTTGCGTTCGGCCCGACTCGGATTACAATGCGAGGCAATGGACGATAGCGAAACACATTCGTTTGACATGCCAATCCACTAGGATCGTGTTCCTTTGAGAAGTGTTCCGTCCACGCCTTTTCATCACTAATCATCCCGTCGTGTAGCCACGCTTCATCCCTTTCGACATCATCTAAAATCGTCCCGAGCTGCATAACATAATTCGGCCCACCTGCCTTTGCACCGGGTCCAACGACAGATGATTTCCATCCTCCAAAGCTCTGTCGTTGTACCATGGCACCTGTGATTCCTCTGTTGACATATGCATTTCCGACTTGAACTTTGTCCACCCAATCTTCAATTTCATCGTTGTTCAGGGAGTGAATACCGCCCGTAAGACCGTATTTCGTACCGTTCTGTATCTCAAGTGCATGTTCAAGTGTTTCCGCTTTCATAATTCCAAGAACAGGTCCGAATACCTCGTTCTGGTGGAACCATGAACCAGGTGTAACTCCAAGTCGCACTCCTGGTGTCCATAATCGACGATCGCCTTCTTCGTCGAGGCATTTTGGTTTCACAAGCCATTCTTCACCATCATCAAGTGTCGTAAGTGCTCTTTCCAGTTTCTTGTCGGGTGCTGAGATTAACGGGCCGACGACGGATGAAAGCTCGCTAGAGTCGCCCACTTCTAGAGATTCAACCGAATCTTGAAGTTGATTGAGGAAGCGCCTAGAGTCGTACACATCACCCACGCATATTGCCAGGCTGCTTGCTGAGCATTTCTGACCGCTATTGGAAAATGCCGAATTGACCAGGTCCGCGACTGCTAGGTCTAAATCGGCTGCTGGAGAAATTACAAGAGAGTTTTTCCCAGATGTCTGCTCAATCGGAAACAAGTTTCTCAGTCAGTACTTTGCGTCGCGTATTTGTTTGGGGAAAAATATTTGATATTGGTCTTACCTCGGCGAATAAGCGCATATCAGGTTTCCAGGAACGGAAGAGAGCCGCTGTTTCTGATGATCCTGTGAGAATGACGGCATCTGAGTTGACGACGAGCATCTTTCCAACATCATTTTCCGGGACATTAACAAACTGTAGTGCATCGTGAGGAACACCAGCTTCCCAGCAACATTCAGCAACAAGTTCTGCACATCGTGGAGTTTCCGGTGAAGGCTTCAGAATCACTGAATTTCCAGCTGCAAGTGCAGCGATAACGCCACCACTAGTGATTGCAACCGGGAAATTCCAGGGTGATATTACGCTTACAACACCAAATGGTCTGAAAGTTTCCGGAAGGCTTGTAGCAGACATGGCGTAGTAGTGCGCAAAATCAATCGCTTCACTTACTTCCGCATCTGCTTCTGGAAATGTTTTCTTCCCTTCATGCACCATGGCGTTTATCAATTCTCCGCGACGTCTCGCAAGGGAATCTGCCAGTCTAGTCAGGATTGCTCTTCGTTCGGCATTTGAATTTCCCATACCCCAAGCTATGGAACCCCTTCGGGCTGTTTCCAGTTTTACTGCCATAGTGTTGACATCATGAATTTCATTCGTTGAGGGGGGTTTGTAATTCTCTTTTTTGATCACCTCCATTGCCCAGGCGCGATTATGCGATAGCGAAGGGTCTGTGTCGGGTTCATTGAAGAATTTATCACCATGAAGTCCGCGTCTCGTCATTTCAGACATGGTAGCTGGGCGCTCCTGTTTTCGACGCGGCCCCTCCGACACATGATCCATCATAGCCAGAGCAGTACGGAACCGAATTTCTTCCCTTTTAAACTGCTCCGAACCAGGCACAAGTCCCGGAAGTGAGTGGAGGAAATTTCCATTAGAAGAAGCCTCGTCGAATCTCCGGAACAAGTATGCGATTGCCGCGTCGAATTCAGAATCGTGACATACGGGGGTGTAAAGAAGTACATCATGTCCATCTTTCTGCAACACATCAGCAGTCGGCATCCCTTGTAGCATTTCGAACGACATTCTGTGCATAGTTTTGTTCTCCTTCGCGAGTGCATAAGCATAAGCCAGTAGGAAGATGTTATGACTTGCAACTCCGATGCGAACGCGATCTGCATGCGGATCGCTGAGCGCATATTGCAGACAGCGCAAATAATTTGCATCTGTCTCCAGTTTCGTGTCGTAGGGGGCTTGTGTCCATCCGTGTAACTCGGCATCGACGCGTTCCATACCGAGATTGGCGCCTTTCACGAGCCGGATTTTCACGCAACCTGTCCCCGGTCTCGCCTGCGCCCAGGCCATAAGGTCTTTCAATGCTGGTAGAGCATCCGGTAAGTATGTTTGGAGGACGATTCCAGCGTCAAGATGCATGAATTCGGGGCGTTGAAGAAGCGATTTGAAGGCGGCGATTGTCAACTCCAAGTCGTGATATTCTTCCATGTCGAGATTTATGAGCACTTTTGTCGCGGATGCTTTCTTGAAGATCGGAAGAAGTGTTTCCTGGACCCGAGCAAGGCTCTTGGAAAAATGCCAAGGATTTATCTGGGACGTCACACCGGAAACTTTGACAGAGACGTACTTGACATCATTTTCTTGCAGTAAAGTTATCGTGTCGTCGGCGCGTCGCGCAGCCTCTCTGTCGCCAAGAACTGCCTCACCGAGTAGATTGACATTTCGAGATCCAGAAGGTATGCTGTCCGGACTGGTTATGAAAGGCCGAACTTTTCGACGCAGATGGGTACGAGCGAGTGGGATGACTAGACTGGGTAAATAGGGTGCTACTGCACCGCCAGCTTGAAGGAGGAGTTGTTCGAAACGCGTCAGAAAAGTCGGCGGTTTCTGGGTGTGGAGTAGATTATGAAGTGCAAGTGCGGCAGTTGATGGCGTCTCGGGACGGAGAATGTTGTCCGTGAAAGTTTGGATGAACTTTGTGGACGTCGGTGATGATGACAGTGATGTTACTATGTCTTTTGAGCGTGGCGAAGCAGACCAAGTTGTTGCAAGACTTATTGCGCGTGGAACAATTCGTGTCGCATGCGAGATAGGTGGACGATGTGCTGGTGACGGACGGAGTGGGAGGTGTTTGGTATGCGTGAAAAGCGTGGCGCGCATTGTGGAGCGTGAATGGGTGCAATGTGGCGGTGGCGGAAGGATGATCGCGTTGAAGTGGTATTTGAAGTGATGACATAGTGATAGATTGGGCTGGGAAAAGAAAGCTATTCTGTTCCACTTGTTGGATGAATGGGTGGATGGCGAAAGTATCAGAGGGTGTGATGTGGAAAGAGATTGTGCGGTTTCGCAGAGATTTGTTGGTGGGCGCTGTTGGGAATTGATGAGTGGAGGTTTCGGTAGATGTTGGGAATTGAGCGTTTAAAGGAATGTTGGTACAGTTTTGTTGCATATGTGGAGTGCTGTGGGAGATATGTCGCAAGTCGACACGCGCTTCGTCAACGACTGATGGCATTGGTTGAAAGGCCATTGTTAACGGATATATCTGATGGTTCAGCCTCCACATTATGCAATTTGCATCCTGCAATCTCCATCGATGGATGGATATCTTCCACCGCGCTTTACGAGTGATTATCATGCCAGCTCGATAGAATTCGTGTCGGGCAAAATAGATATGTTTTTTTGTTGTACCCACTTTCGGGGCTGTGCGTGGGGACCGGAAGGACATTTGATGATGTGTAGACATTGACGAAAAAACCCACAACTTACAGTACTTACAGCAATACCCAGCTCTCTTTATTGCTTGACCCGATGATCACGAAAATCAAAACGACACTCCCTGCGGCACTCCGCTTTCAGAAAGATGGAAATTAGTCAATTGCCAGACAACAAAAAGCGCAAGACACTGGATGCCATCTCTCACTGTCACTGTCTCCTTCTGATCAAGCATCGAGCGAGACAGCAAACCATAGAGTGAGACACCATTGGCATCAAAGGAATGCGTCACCAGATGGATCACAATTCACTATTTAACGCCTATAGCTAGAGCGATCCCTGAAATCTAAAGAAGCAACAAACTCAAAAACAATCCAAGAACATCATCACCATCAACCATCCAATCGAGGAAGCAACCTCTGTAGGAATATGTCGCCAACGAGGTCGAGCTTCTCGCTAAGGCGAAACTCTGGGGATCATTCCCATAACTCCCCCTAGGGAAAGGATAAACCGCTCTCAAGGGGGTATAATCACCCGCAGCACACCTAAAGATGCACAAAAACATCTCCGTACGAAACGTGTTTTTTACATTTCCGTACTCCTTTTAATCGATTCCTAACGTCTGCTAGAGAGTCGTTTCATCTATTCGTAACTCGCTACCCGACTGCAAAGACGCAGAGTCAGCTCCGCGCGGCCGAAAATACCCTAACACCACATCATGACCATCTTCGACAACGATGGACAGCGAGTGCATTGCCACCTGCCACTTCGCCATCCGAGGACCGTTCCACGAACTCGATTCAGCTATCTTGCTAGCAAGCAGGAAAGAAATGGAGAAATATCAGTTGGAGATAATAATACTACTGAGACACGGCCTTGATAAATACTGAAGTGCGAAGACTACGGAATTTGTCCACTAGTCCCACTGCGGCTGGTTCGAGCTGAGGAACACTGACTAGGTGTGAGGTGTTATCCTGTGTCTGTAGGACATAATTGTGCCCCGAAGCGGTATGTTCCTCCGAGAAGGAGTAAAGAAAGTGACGGGCGAAATGGCCTATATCCAACGAATAGCTATAATGAAAGTTCTAATCGGCGGTGATAAGACAGGTTCCGGAAGGAGTATGAATTAGACACTTGTGGATCGAATCCTCAATGCCTTCGACAGCGAAGTTCATAGTGCAGTAGAGATTGCCTTCTACAAGTTTCCTCCGCCCAGGAGTGGTTGGATCAGCTGCCCCCAACCTACTTAGAGGTTAGCTGGGCTTTTCAAATCCTCTGAAATGAGTATCTCCCTCGTGGGGTCTAGCCAGTGCGGGTTGCAAGACTGCAAGCACCCGGCCCTGTTAACCACCTCACAGAAAGAATCTCCTGCACTGCGGAGACAGGGTGTGGAACGATAGTTCGGTGACGAAGTAGCTGGTACGAGCTAGTGGACACGCTGTCCTTACGAAACGAACGAACAGTCCACCCGCTGGTGTTTTGACTGTATGTTAGGTAGAACGGTAGAGATAGGTTAGCGAGTAGACACGAGCATCACGACGCAACAATCCACGCGAGGATTACGTTCGGTAAACGAGGTGGCACGTCACCGGAGGCGCTCTCAACCAAGCACGGAGGCACTACACGCAATCAGCCTTACGTGCGGCGATGGGTAGGGAGTACGCAGCTCGACGGAGACGAAGCCTCGCTAGGCAAAACGTAAACGTAACGTAGAAGTCAGTCGTAGACTAGAGCCGTTGCTCGTTCGATGAATTGTCCCCTTTCCCTCCAGGCACGATGTCAATGCCTATGTAGCCACGATGGCATCGCTTTACAGTGTAAACACTGCTCGTAACGTCCCCGAATGGGAAAGGACCTTGTGGGTCACACGTGGGGCCCGTTGGTCCGTTGGCCGTTGCCAGTACGTTCGTTGCACACGTGTGCCGGTTGCGCGCGCGCATGCGCCAGCAATGTTCGTGCATTGCTGTCGCCGGTCGTGTCCGCCGAAATTCGAATTCCGCGGAAAACGTAAATATTTGCAATTTCGGAATTGCCACGTATACTACACAGCCCCACCCCCACACGTGGACGTCCCGGCCACGCGAGGCCCGTCAGGACGCGCCTGAGACACGGGGCCGTGGCGCCTTTTCGGGTACAACTGCGGACGTGGCAGTTGTCCCGAAAAATCTCGTTTAAACGTACGCGGCCCGGTTGGCTGTGTAGTATAGTGAACGTCAGAACAGGGAATACTGTAAGCCTGTATCACCCTTACAGTGCAGGCTGACCATGTAAGCTCTCTAGTATTGCTGTAATTGGACTTCTAGAGATAATTTGAAACTTTTAGCCTTTTCGCGCGACGCCGAACTATTTCGGAATTTTACTGAATAAAGGTGTGGACAACCGGCGCGGAGCGAGAAGGCAGCGTTAGCTCCGGCGGCTCTGCGCCGGTGACCTTCAAGGTTCTAGTGATCTAACTACCATTACAAGCTCTACCACATATCTTTTCGGTGCTGCGTTCGCGCCGCCGCTTCTACCTAGGAGACCACATTGGTCTCTCGACCTAGAGCACTTGAATCTAACGCTAGTTTTTATCTCATTTTTGTTACTACAGGAGGTTACTACGCCAATCGACTGGCTGTTCAGTCGAATCGTGCGATGGATTCGCCACGTCGGCCAACTACAGCACCGTCGAGCTTCGGCTCGATGCGCGAAACACGCACGCAAGTTTTGCGGCGCCTCCACCGCGAAAAAAATAGCCCTGGAGCTACTCCACGCTCCTCGAGAGGTACAAACTCTAACAGGCTGTCCCATACGGACTCGAATAGACCTATCAAGCCAACCTTCTCAGAAGTGGTTGGCCATGCCGAGTTCAATGCCATTCTGCCGCAGCCCACCTCTAACAGCGGACAGCACCCCACGGGGATTTCAAGGACACTTTCGAGACCTCTTTGGGACAACCCAGAGCGTCTGAAAACGCCCGGGAACGATAATGCCGTGCTAGTGACAGCTGTCGCTGATAGCGCGACACAGGAAGCAGAACTACCTTCCCTCTCTGACCTCCGCCGACCACGATCACCACCAACATTACCCGCACCTCCAGTACCAGAAACAAAGGCAATCAACCCGGAGGGAATCGGTACGATAATGGAAAAAATCAACAAGTTGGAAAAAATATACATCTGGCGGTCGCGAATGTCGTTTCAGAAAAACTGCAACATGTGCAAGATTGCTTATCAGTCCAGGTCAAGATTGAGGTAAACAGTGTAATGGAAAGGTATAAGGGCAAAATACCCACTGTCGAACGCGTCAACGGCATCTCTGATGACGTGACCGTGTTGGGTCACGAAATGCACTTGGTGCAGAAGAAAATATCCTCACTAGAGGGCAGGCAGGCAGAGATGAACGAGCTTAAACAGAGAGTGGATGGTATTGCTAACAATTTGAGGGTAACTACGAAAAGTCCTCGAAAAAACTCTCCTGAACCGTTTATTGCACCTACAGCGGATTCGTGTAGTTCAGAGGGCGACAGCGAACGGCAAACTAAGCGTTACAGACTATCAAATAGTCACACTCGCCACCGTGCACACAAGGCTATGGGGAGAAAAATTTCACCAGAATGTTATTGCACCGACTGTGAGATTGACCCGTCGCACAATCGCCGCGGCCACGCCTGGAAGGGACCACACGAACGCGGGTTAACCGAACTGTGCTCATCAGACGCCCAGTTCAACAACACTACGGTGTTGAAAAGGGGGCCTCAGACAGTACTGCGAGACAGTGATTTTTACTGTCTGAGACAGTAAAAATCACTATGCGGCAAATGAAAATTAATGCCACACTTGGAGACAGTGATTTGCACTGTCTGGCAGACAGTACGGAACACTGTCTGCAGACAGTAAAAAACACTGTCTCACAGTACTGTCTGAGGCAGTGAATGGAGACAGTAAAAATTAATGATTTATTCAATAGTTGGATATGATGTAATTTACTGTACTGGGCAGTGTTGGCGGATAGTGTTTTGTATTGGCCAAGGCAACATGGCCGGATAGTGAAATACGCTGCCTGGGACAATAGATGGAACCAACACGGTGCACTGTCCTGGGCAGTACCTGGAGACAGTGATTTTCACTGTCCTGGGCAGTACCTGGAGACAGTGATTTTCACTGTCCTGGGCAATACCTGGAGACAGTGATTTTCACTGTCCTGGGCAGTACCTGTAGACAGTACTTTGTGCTGCCCTGGGCAGTACCTGTAGACAGTATTTCGTGCTGCCCTGGGCAGCACCTGTAGACAGTATTTCGTGCTGCCCTGGGCAGCACCTGTAGACAGTACTTTGTGCTGCCCTGGGCAGCACCTGGAGACAGTATTTCGTGCTGCCCTGGGCAGCACCTGGAGACAGTATTTCGTGCTGCCCTGGGCAGCACCTGGAGACAGTACTTTGTGCTGCCCTGGGCAGTACCTGTAGACAGTATTTCGTGCTGCCCTGGGCAGCACCTGTAGACAGTACTTTGTGCTGCCCTGGGCAGCACCTGTAGACAGTACTTTGTGCTGCCCTGGGCAGCACCTGTAGACAGTACTTTGTGCTGCCCTGGGCAGCACCTGGAGACAGTATTTCGTGCTGCCCTGGGCAGCACCTGGAGACAGTAAAAGTAGTGTCCTGATATAGTAAAATTCGGTGTCTGGGAGTGGTGGATGAGATGGAGCGTCACGCTGTCGTGGGCATCTTTCTGGGGTAGAGGAAGGCAGTTCTAGCGCTATGAGGATGGGGCATGGACGGTATTCATATGGGAATGGACAGAATAGTACGGATAGGAATTTTTATTTCGTAGTGACTATTGTAGGACCAGCCGGGGTGGCGATCGCTAAGGGAGTTCTAGAATTGCAGCCGTGTCAGGGCGAGGTGAACCGTAACGCGCTGGTTGAACTTGCGTTCGCGCGTCGCTCGGTCGCGCTGGCGAACGGGTGGTACAACGGCGGAACGCGTAGGGAACGATCGCAACACGGGATTCGCGGGCCGGCGCAAGCCGTGATCTCAGGGTGAGATCACCGAGTAAACTCGAGCACAACGCGATCCACACAGGGGTCGTAAATCCCTGGCCTAGTGGCGTGCGACGCAACGCGCGCTATCGCGGTGCGACGCGGTTCGACGATCGGTTTATGCGCAGCGCGCACGCGAACGTCGGCGATCGTGAGCAACCCGCACGCAACGTTTCAACGCAATCGGTCCTCGCGATTCGCTAAACGCTTAACTCGTAGCTGCGAAGATGCTGGCTGTTTATTGGTAAGGTGCGAAGCGAAACGACCATTAATAGCTAACTACTAAAGGACAGGCTGTCCTATCGTGGCCGGCCGGCGGCCGCTCGCTCGCACGCAAAAAGGGAAATATTTGGGAAAAAGACTTTCGTCATAAAAAACCCAAAAGGGGAAAATAAAGGGAATTTCGCAAAAGGCGCTACACGTGGCGCCACGCTCGCAATCGTACGCGTTCGCGCAAGCGCGCCGTGACACGTAATTGTATCGCCACGCGTACGCTCGCTTACTAACTAACTAAACGCGGATGCACGCGGACTCAACGCGACGCATCGCTCCGACCCGCGCGCGCGCTTGCAACATAAATTGCATCACACTCCCCCCGACTAACATCACAGCGCGTCCTCGCGCGTCATCTCTTTCCTCACGTGCTCTTCCGTTTCCTTCGTTCTTCTCTTTTCGTCTGCAACCTCTTCTCTTTTGTTCCATCTCCTTCTTCCTTCTCTCTTGCCACCCGCGTTCGCCGTCATCCTTGCCGATTCACACGCTATGGCGAACGATGGCGATACCCTTCCGAGCTGGCTGCGGGCCAGCATTCCTTCCGGCGAAAGCGCTGCGACGCCGCTACGTTCGCCATCAGCGGCTCCGCGTCCCGCTTCGCCATCTCCTATGAGCCCCGAGAGCCCATTTTATCTGTCAATGGCCCAAGCTTCGTCTGCCAGCGCGCCGGTTGCCGCGTCGTCGAGTGCGCATAACGCGGATAATGTCGGTGCGTCATCGGGTATCGTTGCGACAGTGGATGTAACCGCTACACCCGCGGCTGGGAGTCGTGCCAACGTTGGCGTGCCTCTTCGTTCCGTACCTGCCCCTTCTTCCGTGTCGCTCCCTTCGGCCGCGCAGCGTGTCCCCGTCGCCGCTCCGCGTGCGCGTTACGACGACCCTTCTGCGTTCCGGTTCCTGCCGCGCGCGATGCCAACTTGGTCCGAATTGAGTCGCGTCCAATATTTTCCCCGGCGTTTCCTGTGGACGCGTATCGCCGATGTCAACCGCTATGCGGTATTGCCTGGCCACAAGAACGCGCAAGCCGTATGGGATGCGCGACGCGAGGCGGCGTGGTGCGACTTGGCTGTACCCTCGAACCTTCCTTGCGACACTTACTTCCTAGAGGACGCGGCGGACGAGCGGTTGGTGCGTCACTTGGCTCGTCTTCGCACAATGCGCCGCGACGAGTTCGCGCATCTTGACCCCTGGGCGGCGGCGCCTAGCGCCGGTTTCTTGTTGGACGGCGGCGTCCCCTGGAATGATGTTGAACGGGAGGGAGAAGTTAGTGAGCCTTGGTTTTTCGACGCGGGGATGCGCTCCGAGGCGCGTCGTGAATTGCGCCTGCGTCGCACGACCGGTTACTTCGTTACGCATCGCGACGTCGAATTTCGCGAGTTCCCAGAAGATCGCGTGAGTTCCTTCTTTCCGCGCTATGGCCCGCGCGACTGGCCTGACGCTCCCGAATCGCTGTCCGTTCCCCTACCGTGCGTCTTCCATTATGCACCATCTGTTCTTCTTGGTCTTGATGTTCCGGTCGAGACGCGTTCCTACTTCTGGGCCGTGGCGCTTAGCGAATGGGTCGTGATGGTGGCTTGCGCCTGGCTTCATGTCGCGTTCGTCGAGCGTCGTTTCGTTCGCTTGAGCGACCGGCTCATCGCCGGTATCGAGAGCGTCGGCGCTGCGGCGGTCGTTCGTGGCGGCACATATTCAGTCGCGCACCTAGAGAGCCTCTTGTCGGAGCATCGCGCGTGTCCATGGGACGAGACGCCTGTCTTCGACGTGGCTCCCGGCGCGGACTTCAATGAAGGTGGCCAGTGGCTACCGTGGAGCGCGGAACGCGGCGTCGTGGATTGGGCGCATGGCGCGCTCGGAGTTCACAGGCATACGGAAATCCCTCACTTGCTATTGAAGTCGCCGCGCAACCCTTCGCGTAGCGCGTTCGCGCATCTAGAAGCGGGCGACGTCGTTACCGTGGATGCTGTCTTGTCGGCGTTGTCTTCTAACGAGTTGCATGTGATGCGCGCAACGAACTCGCGGGAATATGCGCAGTACCTTGGGATGGCCGCGTTGTTGGCCGTTGAGCGCCGGCGATTCCGCGATGGGCGCTACTCGTTGTTCTCCGAAGCACCACGGGCTCCTATCGACGTTGCGCAGTTAGACGCGGCGTTGCGTGCGGAGTACGTAAAGGTGTATAACGAGTTGCAAGAACTGAAGAAGGCCACTCAAGGTCAAGGCGCCGCCAACATGCCTGGCGAAGCGGGTGCGAGTGCGGCAACGGCTAGCGGTGCGGCATCGGGTTCGGCGGTTGTTGGCGAGAGTGCAGAAGCGCCCACGGCGGTGGCTGGTGACGACGCTGTTGCAGTCGCTGGTTCGTCGGCGGCAGACGGGTTACGAACTCAACTTTCTTCAGCCAAGCAGGGTCGAGACGAAGCGTTGGCGCGCGTGACGTCGGTCGCGCAAGCTCGCGACGAGGCTTTGGGGCGACTTAGCGCGGCCACCAAAGCGCTCGACGAGGCTATCAAGGCGCGCGATGATGCGTCTGAGGCACGTGACGAAGCCGTGTCGGTCCTGCGCGAGACTCGGAAGACGTTGGCGAAATCGGAGGAGCGCGAAGCCGCGTTAAAACGCAAGGTCGACGAAGACGCTGCGCGTATTGAGCGTATGCACGAAGACATCGGGAAGTTACAAGGTCGTGCAGCGGCGTACAGGAAGGAGGCTGAGGGTGACCGGGCGGCGCTGGCGAACCTTCGAACTCGCTGTGACGCTGCGGTAACCGCTCAGCAGACGGCGCAGCGTGTTCTCGTCGAGGTCGAAGCCAATTTGGAAGCGGAAAGGGGGCGGACGTCAGCTCGTATCGCTGCGGTGCGCGACGAATATCGCGCGCGGGAGAGGGATACCGTGCTTAAGGTTCAAGACACTATCGAACGCGCGCACCGGTTGGGTTCGGCGTTGAACGATGTCGTTGGTTTCCTGCAGCGGTCCCCGGCTGGGTCCGTGGGTGAGAAAGAGTCAGCTGGCGAAACGCAGTCCGTGAGCGAGTTGCGCGCAGAAGCGGTACGTGACGTTGCGGGGAGCGTTGGCTCAGGACGCGGCGGTGCACGGCCCATGACGCGTTCGCGTGCGGCCGCAGCTTCGACGGGTCGCGCAAGTATTCCTCCCCTTCGGATTGGCGTACATGATGGGCGCGTCGTTCGGGTGTTGAATCCCGAACGGCGACGCGGTCACCAGGCAGATACGGCTTCGAGCCGCGCTCGTTCGCGCAATACGGCGGGTAGTTCGTCAAGCCGTCACACGCGTCGAGACGATGACACGCGCGCACCTCCGTCCTGATTCCTGCTCCGTTCAGTTAGCACGCATTACATTCTCTTTGCAATAAACTCGTCTTGTTGGTATCTACGTGTCGCCTCTCCCGCCTCTTGGTTCCTCCACTTGGTACGCGCGCTGTAGTGTGACGCTGAGGGCCGGCTGGTACGCGGCGTGCCAGATCATGAAGCACGCCAGCGTCGGTGTGCCTTCGGTAAGGACGCGCGTGTCATGGCTCAAAGCCGCATGTGCCCGTTGTCCACGTCGCCGTTCGGGGGACAACCGGACGAAGTCGGCCATCAACACGCGCCGATATTTCCAGCATGCGTTGGGTTGCGTGTGTTGTGGGGCTTGAGAGGGGGGTTAACGGGGTGAGTTGGGGCGACCGGTACGTCGAAGCGCGATCGTCGTAACGCGTTCGCTTCGTCGGTTCGTCGCGCGTGGTTCTCGCCGCCGCGGGTTAATTCCATCGCGCGTTCGCTCGCGGTCGCGTCTTCGGTTCGTTGCTACGCGCCTTCGTTTTTCGCTTTCGCGTCGCCTCGCTTGCTACCTACGTCCGTGTCTCACTATCGCATCCGCTGTTCCATGGCTAGAGCGGGGCGAAAGGGCCTTGTTCGCGGGCTCCCGTGTGGGTCGCCTCTTTCTTTTTGTAGACTAGGCCTCATTCTTCGCGCTTTCGCTGAGGGGGAGATGCGCGCGTGAATGCCACTATATTCTCGGTGGAGACCGGCGTACGTCCAGATGACTGCGTCTTTCCACTGAGTTCGAGACGCTCGCTGGAGTCCGCGCGTGTTGTCGTCCAATCAAATGACGGCAGCGAGGAACGGCTTGCCACGGCGTGGGGGTCAGTGTGGCGGCGGCGCAATCCGGGTGCCCCTTCGCCAACAATTTTCTCGTGGGACAATTTTTGCGGGA
The DNA here is from genome assembly GCA_030407315.1 of Asparagopsis taxiformis. NCBI lineage: Eukaryota > Rhodophyta > Florideophyceae > Bonnemaisoniales > Bonnemaisoniaceae > Asparagopsis > Asparagopsis taxiformis. The sequence goes on from JALQPE010000840.1 coordinate 59,833, forward strand.
CGGTCAAATTGCTATTCCGCCGGGCCAGACTGCGCACCCAATTTCGGAGCCGCTCCCCTATTTTCGCGCGAAACCCATCGCTGGTTCCAGCGCATCGCACATCTCCTAGAGTCAGTCAGGGAGTTAGTTGGTGCCGGGCTTGCATGCAATTTCCAGGTTGAGCGTCGTCACACGTGAGCGAGACCCTCAGTAGGTGAAAAAGCGCGACCTCCGCGTGGCGGTAGGCGGTTATTGTGGGTTGCAAAGCGTGAGCGAAGAGTAGCTGCCGGGTGAACAACGAGTAGTTGCGTGGCGAACGGAGAGCGGTCGAAGCGCAGGCGAGGAGTGATACGTGGTGTCTCCTGGCGGTCTTGGCGCGACTTGCGCAGCGGTTTCCGAATCTCGCGCAGGTGGTCAGCGGGCGGCGGCTAGGGCGTAAGCGAGTGGGTTCGATTCCCACGCATCGACGGCGTTCTGCGCGACGCGTGTTAGCACTCGCAGTACAACACGTTCGCTTGCAGTCTCGCGCAAGCGTTCAACTCCCAGTTAGCTTATCCCAGTGTGGATTGCCTCCGTGCGGATAGCTGACGCGAGTAGTAACGCGGCGCGCAAGCGACGAATCATGTGCGGCCTGTCGGACGGGTGCGTAAGCGGCTCGCGAGCGGCGTCGCTCCATTGCGTGCGGTGACCGTTCCAAGTCATTCAGCGATAAGAAGTCAATTGCGCAGGGCGCGGTGAAACTTCGTCTGACGTCGCGACTGACGTTTTCGTGCGGTGTCACGTTATCTACTAAACCGGTTCGAGACTACTGAGCGCTGCGGGCACACGAAATAGACGGCAAGGATGATATGTCGGCGCGCTTTTTCGCATACGCGACGGAGCGAGTCTCATGGTCCTGGCCCGTTTTCTTCATGAGATCTGCGGGCGTCCTCCTTGATTCGTATGCCGCTCTTGGCTCGGCGGTTCTGCGCGTTAGTTGCGTGACGGGCGATGGCGCGTCCTCTTGTCCGCTAGCCGCAGACTGGAGCGACTGGGTGGCTTCCGGCGCGGTTTGGTGACGCTTGTCGCTTTCGGCGTGCGCATCTTCGGCGGGGGTCCCCGGCGGTCGCGTGACGTAGCGCGGTCGGGCTCGGTGTCGCGTCCGGCGGCGCTCGAAGCGGTTCGCTTTAGGTCCTTGCGGAAACGTGCTACAATGGGTGCGGGTAACGAGCCCACGGGTTCCCAGGTATCATCGCGCGGCGAATATCCTTTCCAGCGCACCCGGAAAACGGCTTCCCCCGCATCGTCAATGCCTTCGGCCACGAGTTTGTCAATCATAAATTCGCGCGTTCCGTACCCAGACTCTGGGCTAACTTTGCGCGAAGCTTCGAAGTCGCGTTCGCTGCGTTGCGCCGCGTCGTTAGCGGCTTCCGTTGCGGTAGCATCTTCCTCGTCGTCTAGCGGGGAAGGCGCGGGCGTTGCAATACGCGGTGCGACGCGGACGCGGTCGGAACTAACGAGCTCGGGCACGCCATCTATTACGATCTCGTAAGTATGGCCGCGACAGCCTATTACAGGGAAAGGGCCGGAGACGGGGTAGTCCAATTTCGACGCACGCGCTCCTTCGTCTCGCTGCGCTCGAGTCGTCGCTCCCGCACGGGTATCCAAGTAGACTTGGTCACCCACCTTGATTTCCTTGTTCACTACGCGTACGCCACGGTCGAAATCCCGTTTATACCGCGCTTGCGCCTTCTTCAACGCGCTTGCTGCGCGCGCGTAGGCGTCCGATAATCGCGCTAGAAATTCCATGCGGAGGAACGGCGTGCTGCGGATCGTGTCCACTTGTTCCGTTCCCAACGATACGGGGTAGCGTGTGAGCGTAAGTTCGAACGGTGACGTATTCGTCGAGCGGTGTATCGCGCGGTTGTACGCGTACGCTAGCGCGTCTAAATGCTCGTCCCAATCTCTGCGCTCTTCGTCTACATAATGGCGCAGCGTCGCGACGATGGTGCGGTTCATGCGCTCGACTTGTCCGTTCGACTGCGGATGGTACGTTGTTGTGAATATGTTTCGCGTACCCATCAGAGCGCAAGTCTCCTGAAACAGCTTCGAGCGGAATTGCGGTCCATTGTCCGAAAGTAGCGTGCGCGGCGGTCCATAAACGAACACCCAATCGCGGCAAAATGCCTTCGCAACGGCGAGCGCGGATACGCGCCCGAGCGCGATGAGTCGGCAGAGTTTGCTATAGCGGTCGGCGATTACAAGTACGAAGCGACGTTGGCGCGAAGTCTCGGGCAGCGGCCCAAGGATATCAATAGCGACGTCTTCGAGCGGGCGCGTCGCGGGGAATAGCTTCAAGGCGTTCGTGTGGCGATATTGCGTAACGCGGTTACGTGCGCACGCGTCGCACTGTCTCACTGTAGTGTAGACGTCCACGCTCATCATCGGCCAGTAGTACGCGCGTCGAATCGCGTCATACATGCGACGCGCGCCCGGATGTCCTGCGGTTACCGCGTAATGGTTAGCTCGCAAAATGCGCCCCTTAATCGCTTCGGGCACGACTATCTGCGTGGCGCCGTCGAGCGGCGCGGTCCTCATAAGTATCCCATCGGGGGACAGGTGAAAGCGCGACTGCGGCGCGGTTTCGACATCGCGCTTCGCGTTTTGGCAGAACTCGTCCGTAGCCTGCTCGCGTATCCACTCGTCAGCGGATACGGGTGGTTCGATACATGCTCGAGATGTCAGCAGACAATCCAGGCTAGGATAATATTCGGCGTAGTCGCATAGTAGCGCGGCGTCGGCTCGAACGTAAGCGTCCGCGTGCGGTTCGACGATGTTCGCGGCGTCGAAGCAGGGTATCTCGTCCGGTATTTCCGTCTCGTCGCCGCTTCGCGTGGCCATTCGCGAGAGCGCGTCAGCGATAACATGGCGTTTACCCTTTTTATATTCGACGTCGAACTCGAACTCGGCGAGTCGCAATCGCCAGCGCGCGAGCCGTCCTTCCGCGGAGGTCATATTTAGAATCCAGCGCAGCGAATTATGGTCCGTGCGAACCGTGAACTTCCGTCCTTCTAGATATGCGCGTAATAGTAACACAGCCCATACCACCGCGAGGCATTCGCGCTCCGTCGTCGAATAATTTCGCTCCGCGTCGTTAAGCGTGCGCGACCAGTATCCGACGGGATGTAATGTGTCTTCATCCGCGTCTAGCTGTAATAATGCGCATCCGATTTGTCCTTGCGACGCGTCGGTATCGAGCACGTATGGGTGTCCCTCACGCGGTAGACGAAGAATAGGCGGAGATAGCATCGCTCGTCGCAGTGTTTCGAACGCGCGCGTTTGCTCCGGCGTCGGCGCGGGTAAGCTGTCTCCTTGGTCCTTCTTTAACAACTGCGTAAGCGGCGCTGCGACGAACGCGAATTTTTCGACGAATCGGCGGTATACGTTGCAAGTTCCCAGAAAGCTGCGCAGCTGCGTTTTCGTCGTCGGATACGTCGCATCGCGCAGCGCGTCGCATTTCGTCGTCGGTACGGATAGCTTCCCCGGCGAAATAGTATGTCCCAAATAGTCCACCGTGCGCTTGAAGAACTCAGTCTTCGCGAATTTAAGCGAAACGCCAGCGCGTCCGAGGATTCCCAGTATCTCGTCGACGTGATGCACGTGCGCGTTTACGTCGGCGGAGAAGATGATTACGTCATCCAGGTAGACAAGGCAGTGCTGCCATTTCACGTTCGCGAGCAAGATATCGAGCGCGCGCTGAAACGTCGCGGGCGCGTTCGATAGTCCGAAGGGCATACGGCGGAAGCGATACGTACCAACATGCGACGTAAACGTAGTCTTATCGCGGTCGGCGTGCGCTACCGGGATTTGCCAGTATCCCGAGTTGCAGTCTAGCGTGGTGAAAACCGTCGCGTTACCAAGCGAATCGACGCAATCGTCCATGCGCGGAATCGGATACGCGTCCTTCACGGTAGCGGCGTTTAAGCGGCGGTAGTCGATGCAGAAGCGGGAAGTCCCGTCCTTCTTAGGCACGACTACGACCGGGCTCGCCCATTCCGATGTAGCAGGTTCGATCACCCCAGCGCGGAGCATCTTATCCACTTGCGTACGGATAATTTCGCGCGACGCGTGTCCGGCGCGGTACGGCGGTTGGTTGACGGGGGTCGCCCCCGGAACCAGTTCGATGCGGTGCTCTGTCGCGTGGATGGCTCCGAGCGTGCCATTCCACATGTGCTCGTGCTTTCGCAGCATCTCGATAATTCGCGCGTGTAGGTCGTCGTCTACTCGCTCATCGCGTAGCGTCGCGCGTAAGAGGTCTTCCCAATGCGGCGTCGCGTCGCAATTCCGTCGGCTTCGCGCGGGTCCGGCGGGTTTGTCGCGTTGCGTGGCGTCGCATCGTCGGGCGGTCGGTCTTGCGGGGTCGGTGCCTCTTGTGCAACTTGTAGGCACCTACGGGGTTGGGCACTGCGGCGCCCACCTTCATGCCTTTGGGCAATACCTGTAGGCGGGTGCCGGCGTTGTGCACATGCACACTGAAGGGCACGTTCCTTTTAACCTGCGTTTCACCATTGGCTAGACGCAACAACTTCTGTCCGTAGAGGTCGGTCGCGGGTATCATGATGCAGCGTCCGTCAGCGCCCGTGGTGACTTCGATAGCTTGCGTCGCGTGCGGCGGAATCGACGTGCGGCGCGCAACGCGGATTGGTGCGAGAATTCTGTCGGTCGGGTAGTCTTGGGGGTCGGTGCGCGGCGCGGTTTCGTCGGCGTGCGTGGGAGCATCGGAACGTGGTCCCCATAGCGGGTTCGCAACGCGCGCTGCGGCCCAGTATAGATCATCCGAACCACGCGGTCGATGAAGTCTGCTCCCAGAATGCAAGGGACGGATAAGCGCGGCATCACCAGGAAAGTTTGAAGGTGCGCGCGGGCACCTAGGAGAACGCTAAGTCGCAACGACGCGTTCGGCGCGAGGCGTCGTCCATTCGCGTCGATAATCGCGCAGCGCAGCGTTGGCGGCGTAGCGTGGCGCTTCCAATCAGCGCCTAATACGTTCTCGCGAATGAGGCTCGGGCCCGGCCGGTATCAAGCACAGCGGTCACCGCGGTGGCCGTGCGTAGATTATATCCGACGCGTATCTCGAGTTTGTAGTTCGCGGTAGGGGTCTGAAACAGGACCACTGTTTCGGGTGGTAACGGAGGCGGTTTTTCGCGCGGCGGTTGCGTCATCGCGCGTCGTCCGTTGGATGAGGAGGAGTCGGCCCACCCGCTACGACTCCTCGTAGGCGTTTTCCCGGGTCTTCTGCGAAGCGAACCGAGTGGGCGTGAGCTGCTCGCCGTCGTGCGCGTCGTCTTCGCGCGTGCGTTCGCTTTCGCGCTCGCGTGCGTCATCGTCCGCGGAAACTTCGAAAACCTGAACGTTACGCTGCAGGTTCAGTTCTTCGGGCGTTAGGCGCGCGTGACTATGCATCTCGCGAGCGGCCTGTTGCTCGGATGAGAGCAGCGGGCAGCTTACCATGGGGTGTCCAAACTTCCGGCATATCAGACAGCGGAACGCCGCTGTGCGAGACGTGTCGGCCGGTGCCGTCTGTCTCACGATAGGCGGTGGGTAAGTTGCGCGCGGGTATGTGCGCCGTGTACGGTCCCGCGCGTTCGCGTTCTCGGTCGTCGTTTATGCGCAAAGCGTCGCGAGCGGTCGGCGGGCGATGCGTCGCGAGAGCGTGGCGTGCGATAATTCGACGAAGGGGTGCCAGCGAGGTTGGACTTCGCATGGGGCTCGGGGTCGAGAACTTCCGTTCGCGCGGAGCGTGCGGCGTCGCGGCGGAGGTTGAGAGGTTTGCGCGATGAGAAGCCTGATGGCGGGGTATGCCCCACGGTCAGTGCTTGCATCGTTGGTGTCTCCTCCTCTTCCACGTAGAGCGCAGGCGTTCGCCGTAATAGCGGTCGCGCGCTCGTCGTCGGCGTCATCGCTCGGTGCGTGTCCCCGTGGCTCTGCGCCATAGAGACTAGCTCTCGAAAGGTGTATCGACGCGGGTCGCGAGACAGCGCGTCCCGTACGAGTGTTGCGCATAGGGTCGTAGACCATCGACGAAAATAGAAACAAGCGTTCGCTCGCTAAACGCATCGCCGCAGCGCAGCGCGCGGCGTCGTAGTCTCGTAGCGAATGCGTTTCGGTTTCCTTCGGGTCTTGCGTTTGTTGCGCCACATCACGATACGCTTGCGCGACGTCGCCTTCGCGCGCATAGGTTAGCAGGAGCCACTGAACGGCTTCCGCGTAGCACGTAATCGAATCGACGCCCGCGCGCGAGCCTCGGAACGTTCGTCCCACGTACGTTTGGAACGTGTCGCGCGCGCCTCGTCGGCGAGGAAATACTTGAGAATCGGCAACGCTGCGCCTTCGGATACGCCGGTGTCGTCGCATGCGCTCTTGAAATACTTCAGGAACGATAGCACGGCGATTCCGTCAGCGCCCGTGAAATTCTCTCCTTGTATCGAATGGCGCACCATTTTCGCGGTGTTAGCCAATTCGCTCGCAATTGCTCGGTTAAACGCGCGGTCCGTATTACGCAAGCGATACGTGCGGTACGAAAGCGCGCGCGTGAACAGCTCGTTCAACGGCTGGATCTCTACCAGCCCGGGATGTGCGGGTCCAATGTCGCTATCCGAACGCGGGTGGTCGTCGAATGACAGGTCCTGGCGCGCCAGTTCCAGCCATCCTTCGGGGTCCGCGTCGCGCGCGTAGTTCGTAGGGGTCGCGCGCGCTGCGGTCGCGTTCGGTTTTCGCGCGCAGCGACGTTCGCGCGTTCAATATTTTGCTCCTCGCGGGAGTCCATCGTAGTGACGATTAGGTTGTGGACTTGAGCCCTCATCTGAGCCGTTAGTCCACGCGATTGGCCCTTGATAGCGCGGTCCACTGCAGCTCGTACTTCAGCCTGGAGCATGCATTGGAACGTAGGGTCGTCCACTACTTGTCGAACCAAGCTCGGAAGCGTTGCGGACGGCGTAGCGTGCACGTCGGAAACGCGGAACTCGGCCTCGCGCTTCGTTGCGGCGCCATCGTCGGACGTTTGCGCGTCGTCGTCGATGCTCGCGAGCGCTTGCGTCGGTAACGGCGGCCACGGAGAAGCGGTAGGGTCAGGGATATGTGAAGCGACCAGCGCGTCGACTGCGTGCGTTTGCGACGCGACTGGCGGCGGTTCGGTCGGCGCGTTCGATCGCTCGGCGCGGATGGATCCATCGGCGCGGTTGCGTTCGATCGTCGCCTAGGGAAAAGGGAAAAGGGATGATGGAAGGAGAAAGGGGAATTCGGCGCGCGTCAAAATCTCGCGTCGGCGCGTCGAAAATTGGCAAGTAAAAAGGGAAGCGCTTCCCGAAAATTGTCTGCGTATCGGGCGCGCGTAGTAAGGGTGAGGGGGACGAGTTCGCTCGCAGGAGGGCTTCTTCCTCGCTCGGAACGCGTGAAGACGGGTCTCGATCGCTCGCGAACCCAATATTTTCGGCACCGCCGAACCCGCGTTAGGGTTGCGAACTAGCGCGCGCACGCGCTGCGTCTTCGATCGCGTCGTTCCGCGCGGCGAATCGTCGTAGTAGAGGTAGGGTAGTTATACAAACCAGAGAGGCTATAGCACCGCTTCCGGGATAGCGATACGCGCGCACGCGTCAATCGCCCTCGCTGTCGCGCACGACGAACGGATAAAAGAAGAATTAGAGTAAGCGATAGGTTTGGCGTCCCGTGTTTTCCCCAAGCGGAGTTTCTGTGCTTCGCTGAGTTCGCACGTCGGTTCGCGCAATTCTAGGTCGAGAGACCAGTTGTAGGACCAGCCGGGGTGGCGATCGCTAAGGGAGTTCTAGAATTGCAGCCGTGTCAGGGCGAGGTGAACCGTAACGCGCTGGTTGAACTTGCGTTCGCGCGTCGCTCGGTCGCGCTGGCGAACGGGTGGTACAACGGCGGAACGCGTAGGGAACGATCGCAACACGGGATTCGCGGGCCGGCGCAAGCCGTGATCTCAGGGGAGATCACCGAGTAAACTCGAGCACAACGCGATCCACACAGGGTCGTAAATCCCTGGC